>JAUKPP010127644.1:0-25420 GCA_032273245.1 Phyllaplysia taylori
GGTAATAATTGATTATAAAGCGCATAGAGCCTGCTTTCAAGCGGGGATATGCGCTATATAAATGCAGTCATTATTATTATTATTATTAAGAAATTCAATATTCGTCGGATTTGAGAAAAAGAACAAATTAAGTATGATCCATTATAATTGTGAACCCATTTTGAACACCCTTAAGCAAAGAAAGACATCATTTTTCTTTCATTTTCTATCCAAGAATATGAGCTTTTGAATTGTCTTGCAATTTCTATCATAACTACTCAAAACTTGGGAAATGGACTATATGGGGATAGTAAATTGCAACAGTAGTTACTAAAACAAAATGTAAATATCAGTTTAAGTATTTTTGCAATAATATTGTCAAACTTTCATGCATGCTATTTGAATACTCTGGAATTTAAGATAAAATGTAGTAATAATAATATACTCCTTACGGCAGCCAGAGCCATCCCGTCTTTCTCCTTCACTGGTCTGTGGGCGTCGTCTTCTGTCATGTCACTTTTGTTTCCGAGTAATGCAATCACAGTGCCGGGCTCCACTTGGGCCTGGGGGGAAAAAAAGGTCACCTCTGTGTACTTTTGAATCTGCGAGACATCAACTTCTTGAAGTCAACTCTCTTTTAAATTCAACATCTTTTGGCAGTCCCATTTTCCCCCCTTTATAAATTTGTTTACCTTTGTTCAGATAAAGTCAATACATTCAATGATAATTCCATTTATAGTCAAATGAGTATGGCTTTGGCTTACTGACAGCCATGAACAAGGACAAAAATGGAAAAACAGAGAGATAGAGACGCGTCTATGTGGCCTCAGACATTTTGCCATTCAACAGTTCCAGTTTAGTTCCAGTCTTGTTGGGCTGCTTGTTCTCTTCATCGTACCAAGCTTCAGCCAGATAAGAGGGGATCTAATCACTGCAAAGCTGGCGCATAAGGCGTACAACATTGCTTAGCTTCCTTCTTCTTCTCATCATTACATACTCAGACAAACCACACACATTTTAAACATACTTTAATCTCTGCGGGCAGTCCCCAAGCATTAGAACCCACCCGCCTCAAGGTTACAGACTCACATTACTCAACTGATAAGAAGCATGCGCTGTCAATCAAGACTGCCTCTCTCATTTCTTTCATCCATCAATCAGGTATCATCTGGTCCAGTATTCATACAACAGTTTGCCTGGTTGTACCGATAAAGCCGGCTTTCCCTTAAGTCAACAGTTTCTTTCAGTCCTGAAAATTTTACTTCAAAATGATACAACTGTATGCCTGAAATAGCTCTGCCTTTTGTTTTTGTATAATGTCACTTGCAACTCTGTAATGCCATGTAAGAGGTAGAGCTTACAAAGTCTACATCCATCTTCAATACGATGGGGTTAGAGAGACATATCTTTGAAAAAATCCTAGTAAACCTGCCAGGATTTTATTCCAGGACCTTCACATTTGTCTGTGGGAGTGGGAGAACAGTCAAGCCCTTGCCCTAGAAGTAAATAATTTCCTTTGTCCCAAGTATGGCTGGCTTGATGGGTAGTTTTTGGCTCCCAAAGCAGTTATAGCAAAGATGACCATTATGGTTGGAAAACCTACCTCATAAATGACCTTCTTATATTGATAGAGGCATTAAACAAAAAGCCAAGCAAACAAATTTGACAGCATGATATGTACTTCTCTCGTCCATTCATTTCAATTCCTTTCCCTCTTCATGTTCTCTTCATTGTACCCAGATGTTCTCCCTGTTTGCTCAAGGAATTAAGTAAAAACAAAAATTACTCTACGCTCATGCCTGGCTTTTTGCATAATAAAAAAATGTGACCAAATAAATCTGCTTCTTTAGCATAGCTTATACATGTAGTCTTTGGAGATTTAGTAGTTTTTTGTTTGTTTTTCTTTTTTTTTTTAAAGGAAATGCAGAAATAGAAAATGCAACAAAGCATTCCCCATTGCCACATATAATTTTCTTCATTTAAAGTACATCGCAAGCAAAAATGTATTCCACTAAATCTGCACAGTTCATGATAGCTTTTGAAATTGTCAGCATAGCTAAAATGTGTGAAAAGCCTACTCCTGCTCATTCTCTCACTGCCCTTTACTTACCTGCACCGAGCCCATCCAGTTGCGTACACTCGTGAACGTTTTCTCTGAGGTGACATCGTACATGACAATAACTCCATCAGCCTTACGGAAATAAGCATTGGTCAAAGACCGATATCGTTCCTGCCCCGCTGTGTCCCACAGCTGTAAGATGCATGTCGTGTTCCTGGAGTCCATTGTTTTAATTTGAAAGTCCACGCCTGAAAACGTTTGTGTAAAAAACATTAAATTGATCCTCATACCTTCAAGCTATTTTGGTGAAAAGTCAAGAGATTTTTATTAACATACAACATGACATCATCAAGTCCTGAAACAGGAATAAGAATACAGTGTATATTAAAACGAAGGTCGTCATGATTTGTGGAAAATTTTAAAGAATCTTTTGGCAAAAACCATATGTCAATCGATGCAGCCATTAAAAAGCCTTTTGAATAACAAAATTTTTACACCACAAACAGATAATAGATTTGACGCCAGTCGTTGACTATGACAAAAGAGACTGTGAGCAGCGTCCTTTGATGAAGAGACAGCTATGTAGTGACCAGGTGGAGGAAGATTGCGAGGTTCACTGACCAGTGACTCTTGGCTGGTGCGCTGTTGAACCTCGCTATCGTGAAATAGGTTCAACGGAGCAGACTCCAGGTGGTTGTGGACATCAAAGTTATAGAAGAAAAGTTAAAAGTGTTTTTGGAGCATTTATAATTTGAGTTCGGGTCTAATATCCATACACATGGTCTGTCAAGAACTGCTTAATGCACACAAAAAAAATTTTGGTCAAAATCTTTAAAAAAATTACAGGCTAGGGAATTACACCAACAATTAAATTTTAACCAAATGAAAAACTTCAGCTGCACACTAATTCTTTCACTTTCACTCTTCCTATGTATTGTCGCTGATAGCTGTGGCTCTGACCTATTGTAGCTGCAAAACTAGGCCTGAACTCCTGATGACAAAACCGATGAATGAAGCTGCTCTTCCCCGTCCCAGAGTCTCCAACAAAGACAACCTTGAAAATCCTCTGAGGCTTCGCAACACTGGTTTCAGCCTGAAAGAAGCCAACATACAATTCGTCAGCATAGTTATTTTTCCTAGGCTTACCTTCTCCAAATGTTTCTAGGCAGTTTTGGGGCATTTGTTTTTCAGCCATTTTGTTGAAATCGCATTCTCAATAACAATATAGGCTCTAAGCTGATGATTTAGACTTTTATTAGCACCGGTCTTCATCTTTGAATGCTTTTTACTTACCTGGGCTGTGGTGTAATGGTTCGACTCCTCACCTGTCATGCAGAAGACCTGAGTTTGATCCCTGTCACGGAAGATAGGACATGATTGTGAAAGATCCTCTTCAGCTCGGCCCATGTCAAACCAGCCGAGTTCAGCTCTGCTTCGAGGCTTCCAGACTTCTCCGCAAAGTCTGTTTTGGCTGTCCTACTTTTCACTTTCCTTGCAGGTTCCAGCCCAGAGCTTTCCTGCTGATGTTAGTTGCAAGTTTCCCCAGCATGTGGCCTATCCATCCCCATTTCCGTAGCTTCATTTTCATTTTTTATTGGGGCTTTCTTCGTTCTGTCCCACAGTTTGTTATTTGAAATGACTTCGGCCACCTGATGTTGAGGATGGTACTTTGACAGCATTTAGGAAGAGATCCACAGTAGTGTGAGTGGTGCAAATTTTTGGCAGAAAGTGGAAATTTCTGTATGATGGAGCAGTTATATGAATTATTTTTTTTATCAAACATCGTAAATACTAGAGATCTGTGAAGCTCTGTAGCTTCCAAGCAGTAACTTTATCGCTTGGTTATGGATGTTCTATTTGTTCATACAACATGGTTGCCAACTCTCAAAAAGAAATTTTACATACAAAACAAATCATGTCTCCACAAAGGTGAGGGAGCACCCCCCCCCCCCCCCCCCCCCCACACACACACACACACACAAACAGAGCAGAATGAAGAACCTACACTGACTTGAGCATCAGCACCAACAGGCTGCGATCTCTTGCTGTGGTGAAATCGAAATATCCTCCTGAGGAAACACAAAAAAAGAGGAAAAATAAGCTTGTATCACTTTACTCTTACGCACAAAAGCTAATACAGTATGGATCCATCCTACGAAATATATTCTGTTAAGATTTAAAAAATATCAGACTTAATATTATCTTCGTTATTCCTGTTTTTCGCCCACCCAAGGAGGCACAGTAAGACACATCAAACCTTAGCCGTCAACTCTCCATAGCGGCTCACTTGTTACATCCCACACTTGCATTTTTTTTACTCCATAATGGTCTGTATCCAAATTGGCCCCAATCAGTCATTTTCTGTGACAAAATGACTGTTCTATCCTGCTCAAAGAGGCCACATCTATTGAGATTGCTGCGAAAAATGTCCTGTTTAAACTCCAAACCCAATCTGACAACGCAAATTTAGCTTCTATGGGTCCCCAAGAACTTTCTGTGTAGGCCCTTAAACTCAACCTATGCAAATGTGGCCTAGTTGTTAGGCTGCCGGACTCACGATTCTACTGAAAAATGGGATTGCAGATTCAAATCCCTGCGAGGGCCAACGTTGTGTCCTTGGGAAAGACACTACACAACTTTCCTAACTTGGCCCAAGTGGTAATGGGGGACTCAGGCGCTGCTCTAGTGGCGACCAGTGGAGGTATCTGTGTGCATGTTACAAGCACAGATAGTCTCTTCTTAAATGCACGGTGCCTCGGGAGGGCTCCAAAGCGTGCAATTAGGCGGAGCGTGCATTTACAAAAACCTTGCTTTTTTAAAGGAAAGAAGAAAAAACTATGCAACAATTTCATGCCCTTGATACACTCACATACACATTTACACATCCACACTTTTACAAATACTTTTGGGCACAAAGGCAAGCCTCTTAGAAGTCTGTGAACGCACTTATAAGGCACTGTTATAAATGTACGCCCATCTCTCTCTCTCTCTCTCTCTCTCTCTCTCTCTCTCTCTCTCTCTCTCCCATACACAAAATAAACTTTGTATTTACAATTCTCATCCTGTGGTTATATTATATACGCTTTGGAGGGATCAATCAAAGTCTGACATTTCAGAAAATGTGAACACAGGAGTAGATTAGTCTGTTCTTCTAAGGACAATTAGGGCTCTCTCCAAGGTATGGGGCAAAAACTATGGTGATCACTTACAAACGAGCTAGAACAATCAAAATAGACCAAAAGAATCATGCTGACACTTTAATGCTCAGAACTAAAGAGGTGCCATGTTATTTTCCCTTAAACTTAAAGTTGGATCTATGGTTTCGTACACTTTTTAAAGTTTTGTTTAGTGTGTTCACCATGGGGCTTCTCCTGATAAAGACTAGGCAAACGCTGGCAGACAAGAATAGCCAGCAAGAAATTGCAGAATTATGCAAAATTATGCAAAAAATCTAAAACTATGTGGCGCACTATATGAAGACAATAAATTATGCGCTTGCATAAAACTCAAATCCCAGGCAAACCTGCCCCTAAGCCAAGGCCTCATAATGTACTATACAACAGTATTACTTTCAATTTCACGTACTTCTTTTTCTGACCAGCATGGCCCCCTCCATCCACTCCTCCCGCCTCAGTTCCTCCATCTTTCTCGTCTCTTGTATCCTCCCCACTAGCCTCCTCTCCGCTCACACCCTCGTGACGATGTTGATCTGAATGATCATTGGACAACATGAGGACATTGGCGCCCGCTAGAGCCTGCTCATCCAGATCACCATCGTCGGCGTCAATCACATCATCCTCCATTTCCATTGTTGTGTCCAGCTCTAGTTCGAAGGAACCCAGCTCGGACGAACGCTTCTTTGCTCTGACGATGATGATGGAGATATTGGTTGAATAAATATATTGATATAAAGACATTATGAAAGGATGTGTAACAAATGACTATACAGTCGAGTATGGATGAGTTAATAATGTCCAGAAAAAAGAATAGTAGTTAGGAGTAGGTTACTTATACAGGCGCCAGCCTCAACTGTTTTGGCCTCTTCTTGTTTTGGTTTTTACATAAGCACTCAAGCAGGCTTAAGTTTTACTGAGTGTTGCCATTTGCGTGCTGCGTTAGCAGCACTTTGCTGTGAAGAAAATCTACATTAGGCAAATTTTTTTGCAGAAAAAAACCAAAAATAACTCAAACAAACCCAAAATAAAACAAAATATTTTAAACTTATTATACATCAAATCCCCTATGTTGCACTCAATATACAAATAATATTATGAGAAGAAATCAAAGTACGGTATATTTTTCAGAGAATTGAACTCACCGTCCCCCTGGAAAATATTTGCCGAGTACTGAGCCCTGCTTATGAAGTTCCTTCCTTGCTGGTTTCGGCTCAACTCGCTCTTCGGCTCCCGCCTCGGCTTGCCCATCCTAAATACACAGATAAAGTAAATGATATTTATCAATAAACAGGGCATTGTAGGTTTTTTTTTTCATGTGTAATCCATTCAGCTAGTTGAAAGTTGATAGGAAAATGATAGGTTTCATTAATCATTGGTGTCGAAAATTAAAATGGATGATAAATAGGCCTAAGGCAATCTTAAATCAAATCTGCTGAAAACTGGGTTTCTGAATTTTAGGATTATACTGCAACTGCAGCAGAGATACTTATATTTGTACAAGGGGTTGTCCGATAGTCTGAAAATATTTCTAGCAAAATATGCATAGCCTACTGTATTTTGGTTGAGATTCCAAATTTCTTTTCACTACTTTTAGAAACACCAAAGACTTGCTTAAAATCAAATGTTTTCACTTAAGGATGGAGCAATTGCACATGCCATTTCAAAGAAAATATTTAATAGGCTACAGAATTTCATGACAAGCAAATGCTAGAGCTGACTGATGTTGTCAGCTTGATTCATTCTTGTAGATTCTTCAAATTTTTGCAAGGCAAGATGTGGTTTCAACTCACTGACTAAAGCAAAACGCCTGCATTTGCTTCTAAAAAATGTGAAGATAGTACATAAAAAGAATCTAAGCTGACAGTGTACATGTACGTGTCTATGATAGCACGAGGTCATCTTCATCATCATTAGACTAGCCACCACAATTTTAACAAAATTCATTGTTACATAGTATGACCTGATTATAGCTGCTTCGACATATATATATTAAAATACAGGGTGTTTTTTTTTTATATTGATCGATTCTAAACTGAAATAACTCAAAGACGGTAAGAGAAACATTCTGTTTTCTAACAATTAATCCTCATCCATTCACGTTTTTTCTGGTACCAAAATCAACCGAATCCAAGAACACGCTGCACTAAAAAAAATGACACTTTATCTTGCATCTACCAAATGCGTTTTGAGCATTTACAAAGCAGATCACGTGCCTGCAGACCTGAGAAAATTCTATCTCATCCAAAACTCAGTTCGAAATTGGTATAAAAATATGGTAGGAACTGGTAATGTTAATTGCTATGACAGCGAAGATAGTAAGAACTGGATTTGCGAAGTGCATGGTGCAGATAAACGAAAAGACCACTTTGTTAATTTGATACCACAAGAGACATTCATCGCTTTCTAACCTCAAATGATAAGAGAAAAAATTCTTTTTCATGAAATATGAATGAAGCCAGAGCTTGGTGGACACTATTCCTTTTTGAAACACAGTTTTAACAATCTTTTCATTGCCTCATGATGTTTTCTAGCAGTTCTTCACTTTGGTGTACCAGGGTGCTCTTTTGACGCCATGGTCTAAAAATGGCCTTGTTCTGTTTTAACTCCTTTAAAAAATGCTGTCTCTATTAACATAATCTTATCTAGTGTCCCAGACAAAACTTAAAAGGGTCGGAAATGGTGTGCAGAACCGTTTACTTTTACTTCTTACCATTATAGAGTTATTTCAGTTTACAATCGATCAATATAAAAAAAAAACACCCTGTACCGGTACATCTTTTGAAAAACCTGTTTCAATATACAGTTGCAAAGGAAAAGTGTTATGTGCATTTGATTATATATGTAGGGCACTATACTTTAAGACTAAGATTAATTGTAGGATAAACTTGACTCCCTAATCTCTGGACTTGTGACTGCATTCTGCATCACTTCATTCAGGAGATGAAAAGAAAAGGGAATGACGAGAAGAGGCGCTGCAATCATTATAATCATGCGAAACAGAACATTGGTAAGCCTGAAACAGAACACATCCCACCACAGAATTATCCCGGTCCATAATCAAAGTAAACAGAAGCAAAACTCTTTGACAAATTGAAGAACTCATAGGGAGATGCAAAAATCAATCACATTAAAAACATATGAGGGAGGGGGGAAAGAGAGAGAGAGAGAGAGAGAGAGAGAGAGAGAGAGTGAGAGAGTTTGTTGCAGGCTACCAAGGCAATTCCGAATGACTTCACGAATAAGTAGATAGATAGATAATAGATAGAAACAAAGGAGAGACAGAGAGAGAGAGAGAGAGAGAGAGAGAGAGAGAGAGAGAGAGAGAGACATAGAAAAAGAGATGGTGGCGTGAATATGAAGATAGAATGTGTACATTATAATAATAGAAAAATGGTAAGAAGATAATTCTTTCCATATACCTACTGACACACAAAAAAAAAACCTTTACCCATGAAGGCGCTTATAGAAACTGTAAGAATAAAGATAAAAACACCAAACTTTACAGAAACACTCAGATGCCATCCGAATCTATTCTGACAAAAATACAGACAAAAATTCTAAGTATGAGGGAAATTATATCACATGCTCCATATGTCCCCCATTTTGGCCAATGTACGATCTGACGTGCAGATAATTGCATCAGGCCATTGAAGACTATGAGACACTGCTAGGCAGAATATGGTTTACAGATGAAACACACTTTTACCTTAATGTATACGATAATGTCATTAATAAAAACTACAGTCTGGGGCTTTGCAAAACCTGATGAAGTGCCGAAGAAATGTTCACGATTTGAATGTCACCACCTGGGGCGCCATTAGTTGCCAGTGCATCATCAGACCCTATTTCTTCGTGGACGGAGATGAAAACACACTATTGGTCACCTTTGATCTTGACCTCAAGATCATAATCAGGTTTTGGAGAGTTTTTTGGAATGTTCGATTCGGTCAGTATTTCCACCAAGATGGTGCTACCCCACACACCGCAAGAACTGTTAGTGGTTGAGAGTCCATTCCCACCAGATAATCATCAGTCATGGCACAGTGAACACCAGGGTCTCCTACAGTCCTGATCTCAACCCCCAAAATTTGTACTTTTGGGGGATCTAAAGTACAAATATATGTCTGTCACTCCCAAACCCTAAGAGAGCTTAGAGACACTGCTACCATTGATGCCACAGCTATCTCCATGGAACAAATTGAGGATGTCATTGACAATTTTGTCGAGCATATCAGAGGATCCATTTGCCTGAAATAGGCATCGTATGGAGCATCTATATATATTTTGGTCATGAAAAACTTCCGAACCACTTTACTTGATAATGAAAAAATTAACAGTGGTCATCATTTAAAGGGCGCACAGTTATTTTAAGGAGTCTGAAGTCACTGTAGTTTAATTTTCAGTCTTTCTTTAGTTTCGTTTAGATCTAATCTTGGGAAAGTCCGTCTTCTAAGACACCATCTCTCTGTTCAACAGTAACTTGCGCAAAACATCTCAATGGGAATTCCCGAAGAACAGGCTACTGTAATTACGTTGTGAGTATGACTTTCCCTTTGACCTTAGGCATTGAAGTTAAAGAAAAAAAATCAAGCAGGGAACAACCACATACATAATTCATGAAAAAAGAAAGAGAGAGCAAGATGATTACCTGCACCCCTACCCCGTATGAAGTCGGGTTCTCTACACTGGTATGATATAATTTCCTACGAATTTTTGTTTGTAGCTTTAGCACAAGTTTTCTTGTTGGTCTCAGAGTATTTCCACGAAATTTAGTATTTTTATCTTTATTAAAAAATTTCTAGAGGTGTTTTTGTGGGTAAAGTTTTTTTAAATTGTCATCCAGTATTACACCACTCCCAAATACAGTGACCATCCCTTAAAGCAGGTTGACAAAACTCTGTAAGAGCATAAGGATGTTTGACAAAACACAGGCCCCAATATAGATTTTTGTCATCAAAATGATATAATACAACAGTGTGAGGCTTGTGCAGAGAGAAGAATGAGCTTGCCACCACCTTAACTAAAAAGAGGTGTGATACTATATGTTGTTATAATTCTCTTTACACATATGTCCTGAATGTTTAAATGCTTTATTTTTAACCATTATCTCTGTTTTGCAACTTCCCATCATCCATTTTGTTACAAGATCCGCTGACAATAGAAATTTAAATGCTAACAAGTTCCCCTTGACCAAGTGATGAAATACCATTTGAAGGAATTTTTTTTACAATTGTTTTGTCTCAACTGTAAATGTTTTTTAAATGGACTTACGTGTTTAGAGAAATATGACAGCTTATTGTACCAATACATTGGTGGGTGTTTCTTTATATTTAGAAATTGATGATATGTAGATTATATTGCAATAGATATTACCTGCCATCTCTGTCTGATTTTTGCAGAAAGCGTGGTAATTTTAACAATGGTGCCAGGCTTGAGGTATTTCATAGAACAAAACTAATCTATTCAGATAAGATAAGAAAGTAGCCAACAAGTACAATGTAACTCCTGATTCATGCCAACTACAAGACATTATCTTCTAGACATTTAGTCATGTATTGTAGGCCTGCGTATGAAGTGAAGCCCGAGGTATAATTAGGACAGCTTGATAGCCTAGAAATGGGAAGGGTTATAAGGGTGTCTATTGACTAGTAGATTTAGATAGGATATAAATACAAAATCTGTAACCATAAGGTTGCAGGTTTGTTGGTTCAAGATTCAGCTCAGCCAAACTTTCTTTTGGGAAAGGCATTACATCATTTTCACTCACTTCACTAGGTCTGAAAGGTTATCCTAGTATCGATAGCAAAATACCGTGTCTAAATGATAGGGTAGTCTACTAGCACCAGTAGCCTACACTAGCAGCTTGCACTGTATGCTTCAAGGAAGTTGAGATTAATTGACTCTGGGTAAGAATAGAGTACAAAGCTTGCAGAGCCTGCCATAGCTGCTATACAATTGCAATCATGGTTTTGCATTTTGCAATCTCAGATCTTATTGTTTAATAGGAAGATCCGGGAAGCCATGAGTAACCTACAAATATCTCAAGTTGAAGGCCATGTGTACTGAGGTTCCTGCCAGTCTCACTCTCAAGAACACAGCATAGCTTACATAATGGACGAGCTACAATGCACTTTTCACACAACCACCATGTTTGTATTCAAGATAATCATGGCATGGATATTAGGAAACCATAAAATCAAATCACTATAGCCTACCCATCACCAGGACAGTTCAGAAATGACTATTGACTTAAATCCCTGCAATCATCACAGTCATTCCACATTTACCCAAGTAACATTTCATTAATTTTAGGAAATAAATAATAAAAAAGGGAATATTTTCATGGAAGACAAAAAACTTTTCTTTCACATTATATCCTTGCCCCATTTCAGAAAACTCCTATACATGACTTCTTAAAAAGCATTTCTGCTGGAATATCACCAAGGGATCCCAACATTGCAATAAGCTGAAACTACCCAATTTACAATGACTTTTTAAGGAGTGGGGTCAGAATAGAGATTCATGAGCAGTGAATATCAATAGAACCAGGGGCATAACAGGACATTTGAGCAGGTGGAGGGGGAATAATACACTACCAGTGACCGACTACAAACTAAAAAAAAGCATAGCCCCCAGCCCAGCTTTCCGACTTGTACCACAAGAGACACCGGAGACATAAGCTCTTCTGGTTAGAAAACTAGATTAAAGCAGCGGTCTGTTTATCTAGATCTAGTAAAAGGTTTTTTGTTCATTTTGTTTCAGATTCATGTCTCGTTAACTCTCTAAATTTATGTCAGTGAAGCTTTCAAGTTTCAATAAGTTTTATCAGTTAATTCTTCCATATTATAGTATAACCAGCAAAGCTCACTGCTTGAAAAGGAAGAGAAACAAACTATCATCCATGCTACATTTAATGATATTTTATTTGATAAATATTGATGAACAACATAACAATTGTTGTGCTTACTGTACCCGAAAACAAAGCCAGTGTAATTTTCCTTTTGAATTTGAGTCTTAGCTTTTCAAAATAAACGCAATTGATATTTTTGCATGTCAAATCTGCAGAAAGTTTGAAATGGATTGTTCAATAAAGAAAACCTGTGTATCTATGATGGGTAAAGCTTCTGTAACATTATCACTAATGTAAGTAAATTATATTTGTTTGTTGAGGAAAGTTATCCCCGGTGACACTTGCAGTGACAATAAAGCTCAGTGATGACGCTGAGTATCTCGTAAACAACCCTTGTCACCTTGAGCTCTTCTTCCAAAGACATTCCATCCTATGTTTGCAGATATGAAAGACAAACAAAACGAAGTGCAGTGATAGACACTAGTCAACTTGTCGGCTTCTACTCAACTGAAAGTATTTCAGGAGTGAGAATTCATAGTATAGTTACATGACAATAGTCTAAACCAGGCAAGACAAAGCAGCGAGGCAAAAGAAAAGAAAAGACAATTGCCCCAAATTAAAAGCAGACATGTTCATTACCAGAAAGACTTTATATCAGTAGCATCGGCAGGTGCATCTTTACTCTTGCATATTATATTATGTGTATAGATACATGTATAGGTGTGAGCTGCTTGTATTAGAGTATGGGATTTATACTTCACATGTTAGAAGCAGTAGTGGTTCGATCTTGGAAGACTTGGCAAAAGCATCAAATCTCACCAAAGCACCGACTAACTACCTTTGTTACAGTCCAACTTGGATACAATGAGCATAAGATGTAATGAGAACTCTTCTTTAATGAGAAAAATGAAAATCCAGTTGTTGTTTTTTCGTTTTGTTTGCAAAAATATTTTGGATGTAACGAGATCCAAGAATTGCAACCTCGGTCGTAAGGAGATGTCGAAGCTTCCAAAGATGTGCCAAACCTGTAATGAGCACTGTACAAACACAACCCTCTCCCCCCCACCTCCCCCCCCCCCCCCCTCTCATTGTGCAGTCAAGGTCATCCGTTTTACAATGTAGGGACTGAAGACGGGGAGGTGTAGGAGAGAGAAGAGGGTAACTTGCTTAACCACATTTTTCATTTCCAACATGCAATTTACAGGTTTGTCTTCTTACCGCGGTGCAGTAGGTATCCTCCAACCCACATCCAAACCCTTTGCGCACAAGTCGCAATGAATGACTGAGCCTATCCCCTGATTATATACACTGTGTTTTGAATTCAGTAATGTTGTACAATATAGGCTCTATGGAAGACTGTCATGCAATTTATGTGTTGTCACCTGTCTCTTCTCCGACAGTCGTTTTGTGAGGTGATTACTCCTTATGGCACCAGAAAACACATTTAACGGAAATCCTAGATCTCTCTAAAAACGACAAGCCTCACTAGGACTCTCTAAAGTGTTGCCTGCTTGACAGATATGACAGTCTCGTTATATTCAAGTTTCACTGATTGCGTTAACATCTTTCATGATGAAAAAGTGAACATATTTCTCGATCGTAAAAAAAATCAATAACAAAGATCGACACAGCACAAGGATAAGGTATTTTTGGCAGCATGTTTCACTGTATTGGGGCAACTCTATGATGTTATGATTCCTGAAATAGAGTCTCAAACCCCTAATATAACCCAAACCCACGGTTAAATCCCCCTTGGCTAGAGCTGTTCATAAAAATAAAATATTATATAGCAAAATAACACTCAAGTGAATGTTTTTCTGAATTCAGAAGTAACTCATGTGCTTGCCACCCCATATGTGTGTAAGTGTGAGTTTGTGCATATGTGTGCGCGTGTGCAATGCAAACAGTTAATTGTTGGTGGATGCCACTTCTAGAGATACAGAAACAGCACTGATTTCCTCAAGGCCAATATCAGTTCAAAGCTTTGACCAATAACAAGCGAGACCACATAGTATTGTCCAATACAGAAGCTTTTCTAACACCTTTATCTGAGACCAATAGATTGAAGTCCCACAACCTTGGGTCTAAAGCCTTGTTTCTCCCACACAACTGTTTGCAAATGCTCAAATGCATGATGAGAAACAAAGAGACTGTGAAAATCTTGAGGTAATCCCATTAAATTAAAGAAACTCATCTGACATTTTACATGACTAGAAGCTATAAGAATCAGGAATTGTTCTAAAGCCCAGAGGATTCAGGAACTGCAGCCTGCATCTTATGGAAATTGCATTTCTTATACCCGCCTGGCTTCAGTTGCCTCTGCCTCATCCTTGTCATCTCGGAGTTTTTTGTTCACATCCCTGAGGGAAGAAAGGTGGAGATGCTTAGTCGTTGACAAAGTCTTCTCAAGAAACACTTTTGATTCAAATAAAAATTTTGGTAAGTGGAATGGCATTAGAGATAAAATACTGTAGGTTTCATAAAATGAAATCATATCAAAGTTGAATGCATACTAAATCTAAGAGGCTAAGTGGTGTTAATTAGATACATGTACACAGTCACTAAATATGGCTTGGATTACCAGTGACATTTTAGAATGAAAGAAACGTTGGCCTGGAGCCATTGGTAGTGTAAGGGGTTTACAGGGTTTGGTAGGGAGGGAGTGGAAGGTAAGGTTGTGCAGTTGCAGCTAATGTACCTATAGCTCTTTGCCACTGAAAGTTCAATGTTTAAACTGATTCTCCTTCTTCTTTGGACTGGCAGCCTAGGCGTTCTGAGGCACGATGCAGTTTGCTAAAGGGTCTCCAGTGAGTCAAGAGTTTGTCATTCAGCATTGTGTCCCACGGCCATGAATCTTGAATGCCCCCCCCCCCCACCCCCGGCTTCATCCCCATCCTTAGTCTCATCATAATTACTTGACTCTCTTGTTGAAATTGAGGTGTTTCTTTTCCTGTCTGCTGCTTTCTATTTCCTTTCCCGTGGTTTATTACCTCTTCATATTAATATTGTGTGACCATAATCTGTTTTTTCTGGGGCATCTTGCTTCCTTCCATCTCGAGCCTGTCTGCCTTACATCTCAAATGGTCTGGTTGTCTTTGGTTTGGTTACCAATACTAGTTTTACATCCCTTACAACACTGTAAGGTTGTTTAAGAGATGAGCTACTTCTACCCTGCCTGTTAGGGCCAATCCGGGCTGAGAGTGAAAAAATCACTGAAGAAAAAAATGCAGATCGTCCGGATGCGAGATCAAACTCAGGTCTTCCGCATGATAGGCGAAGAGCCTAACCACTACACTACAGCGCTTTTTCTCAAAGTGGAAAGGTATCCACTGAATGGTGATCTTATCAAAGAACTGTTCTACAGTGTGCATGGTAGAGGCCAGTTTATTCAACTCTTTGTCCTAGGAGTTGTTGGGGCTTGAATCACAGAGATGGCATCAGTGAAAACAGGATATATTTCCTTTCTCCTCCAACAGCAGTCTCAGTAAAAACTTATGAAGCTACCTCCATTGTGTTGATATATCTCATTGCGTTGATATATCTCTTGAGACTGACAGAGGTGGTCAAGAAAAAAGTCAACGTTGAAAAAAATCTTACTTGAGAAGGTCCAGTTGCTTGACTAAACTTTCACGCTCTATGGCGATTCCTTCTGACAGCATCAAAGCTGCTCTGAAAGAGAAAAGTGCACAAAAAAAAACACAAGTCAAATTGAGCTTGAGGTGTTAAAAGCTAAAACAATGGTTTCTTTCATCAACTCTTGTCTTACATTGTACCTGAATGTCTACCTGCCTTCTAGGGGCGACAAGTAAGCTGAGTTGTAAACTCACTGGGACTTAAGGGGGTTGTTACTTAATAATATTCATTAGGCCCTAAATGAAAAGTGGCCAAACACTTATGAAATTGGTGAATGTGTATACATTAGCAGACAAAAAGCAAATCTGTTTTTAAGTTCGAGCAAAAAAGCCCCTAAGTATTTCAGATGACATTAAATGGTACCCATGCTGTTGATTCTGCTTCAATAAATAGAAATCAGCTGACATTTTCACCGACAGACAAAAATCACAGTCCTCCAGACTAAACTCTCTCTATAACTCTTTTGTGAGAAAATATTCCCCACAAACTTGGCATTTTTGTTTCAATTTCATTTAACAGGACTATGCTTTTCTGGCTTCAAGAACTTTTTTTTTACTATAAAAGACCCATTAATAACAAAGTAACTTTATTGGGAATTTTCTCAACTTTGAGGTGAATAGCAAACCAGAGCCAATTTTTAATTTCTGTCACAAGGATGAAGAATGTGCAAAATTTGATGTTCATGTCATTTAAATGTAAAACTTATGATATTCCTAATTTCCTTGCCTTGGTATAATTTTATCTATTTATTTGTATTAATTAAAGACTTTGTTTTTAAATATGGTAATATACAATCTAGAAACATAATAATACTGCTCAGACATTATTAAACAAACCCTTGTGCCAAGTTTGTAAATGAAAAAAATCCAGCTAAACCTGTACCACAAATTTTGTAGCAGACTATGGTAAGAATTGCTTGCTTTACATTTTGACATAATCTCTTACATACATGTAATATGAGTTATATGGCATTGCAATATATTTTGACCACTTCGGGTGAATTCAAATGCAAAATAAAAAATAAGTGTGTATCAAGTCAATTCAAGATTTTCATCAATATTTTAAATCTGTAGGTCTACAGAGGCTTGTAATAGTTGTTTTTTGTCATCACCTGTAAGTACATTGACAAACTGCAAGACATTCTGTCTGAAAAGATGACTGGATCAATTTACTAAATGTTTTTATTTTGTGTGGCCAGATGAAATGATACAAAATGAGAGAGACTCCAAATTAATAGGCCTATATTCCGATTGGAATAAAACCAAAACAATTCAACATTGTTCGATATGACCTGCAGAATATTACATTAGCATGAGATGAAACAACTAAATATATGTGAGTAACTACTAAGATGAGGATATATTTTGATATTCTATAAAAAAAAACATGCATGCTTGGTCAGAGAGGAATATATCATGAATGTGAATGCTGGTAGAGTAACTAAGGTACATTAGATGGATGTTTAAAAAATTATTATTTTTTTTTTAAAGTTTCTTTGTCTGTTTTTGAGAAAGATATAAACACATGAATGTCCATTGTTCTGAAGAAGTTGTCAGGTTCATTTAGATTTTCAAATACATGTAGGGAGCATACAACTGATAAAGAAATCAATTAATTAATCTTATTGGCTTGTGGCAAATCAGCTACAACTTTTGGGATGAAAAATTAGCCTTAAAGTTTCATATAATCCAGGTCTATTTTTGTCCCAGATAAAGTGTGCTAAATGGCACCTGAGGTTGAGCTAGCACACGTGCTTCGACGCTCTGATGATGGAAACCTTTGTCAGTTCTTGTGCGATCACATCTGCAACGCTCCGCTAACTGACATAGCACAAGTGACTACATGAAGGCTATATGTGAGTCTTTGAAGGGATCCTACAGCCACATGTACAACATGAAAACCTCTGACCACAAACACACTTATGGATAAAATTTTGCCCTCTTCTCTACTCAGACCGATAGCCTACTCTTCAAAAAAAAGTTTTCCTTAGCCCACAAAAACATCCGAGGTCATTTAGAAAAGCCATAATGCCAATATTATCTTCGCAGGTTGATAGTGGCCTGAAACTCAAAGCAAAACAAACATAAGATACACATCTTGGGAAATGGCAAAATAAAATCATCAGTAACTGAGGATGTTCTCAGTCTCTCAATACTCAACGTTTTTTCCATGCAGTGTGAATACAGAAATTATTATATCTTCTGCTTCATGTACTAGAAACATAATATATGTACACAGGCCTACAAGCTAGGATAGATGAGGTGAGGCTAACTCCAGACCAAACGGGACTCCTTGGTATGAAATGGCTGTTCATGTAAGCAGTTATGATTACTTATATAATATAATATTATATCCAGCACCAGAATTTGGGTGTTTTTTTTCTATGTTAAAGGCATAAGCCTGATTGTCATGCACACACACGCTCCTGTATCATTTCACACAAAGTCTCGGGCAACAAATTGGAAATGTTGAGGATCCCAAGAGCAGTGTGTCTTGGCAAGGAGGACATCAGAAACAGGAAATGTTATCTCACTTCCAGCACAACACAATAATAAAATCTGCTCTTCTAAGCAGCAGGTATAAAGAAATGCAACCATAAAGCAGAGTAAAGTAAGCTACTAGATTACTCAGTAGTGATCCCCTACACGAGGTGCCTTCAATAAGTATCCGAACTGTCATCATTACATTAACTTTACTTATCGAATGAACTATTTTTCATTGAGGCCTGTAAAGTAATCCCCTTGTGAGCTGACAAACCGATTCTAATGATCCTGAAGAGAACAGAAAGCCCCCTGCAGCTCTCTAGCAGTCACCATGTCGAGCACCCTCTGCGGTTGTCTCTGAACTTCATCAACACTTTGAAAACTATGTCCTGTCATCGTCATTTTAAGTTGCTGGAATAGGAAAAGGTCACATGGTGCCAGGTGAGGGAGTACAGAGGATGACCAATGGTTTCCATATTGAGACCAGAAATTGCTGCTAACACTGAATAATGTGCAGAGGTGTTTCCGAGGCACAAACTTAGTCGAAACCTTCCCCATTCCCAGTGTCCCTGTATGCGGTGACACGACTCAGCAAAGTCACAACAATGTTGGCAATGTTCACAACACTTTGATGGAGATCTTTGTGACAAAAATCTCAAAAAAATTGAATGTTTTCTGATGTTGCTGCCGATATCGATTGCCCAGAGCGTGATTCATCCCAGCAAGACCGACGGCCGGCTTTGAACTTTGAAATCTATACAAAACACTGTTATCTCCCAATGGCATCGTCATCAAAGGCCGTCTGAGGTAGGCCTCTTTCAAAATTAATGTTTCAGGGGATTTCTTGGTGAGTTTGTAACAGTGCTGAAAGCAAAGCACACACACTCTTCGTATAGATTGTCCATTTTTATCAAGCAAAATGGTCAGTTCAGCAGACTTCAAAAACTAAAAAATTATCATACAAAATCAGCTTATCAAAGACCTTCAAATGAGTGACATGACGGACAAAGGGTTACCTTCTAATAACCTACGCTACATTCGGAGTTTTAAACAGAATCAAATGAAATTTTCAACACAGGTGCACAAACGATTATGGCATTGAAAAATAAAATGTTCATTGATAGAGCTCTCCCAGTGTGTTTATGGTGGGACTAGTCCGGATATTTATTGAATGATCCTCGTATTATTATACATTGTACACATGTATGTCGTTCAACCAGTCAAAATGAGTCCCATTTCAGAAAACAAAGTTATTTTTATCACATGACAGCTTATTTTATCTCTTCAACTAAAACAGGTGAAGAGATTTTATGGTTGAAAGAAAATCAACCAACCAAACACCCAAGCAAGAAGAGAATAAGGGAGAAAAACAGCTATAAACTTTGACAACGTATTCTTGGTACTTATTTCATAAATGAACGAGTGTGTAACCGTTAAGATAGAATTTGAAGGAGTTCCCCATATTATATTATAAGAAAAACCCATTCATATCCATACAAAAAACACAAAAACAAAAAAGAAACTTCCAACACTGCAATGAAATTTCAACTTCTATAAAAACAAATTTGACTTCACAGGGGATTGCCTCCACTTAAGGATCTGTGACTTAAAGACTCATTTAAAAAGATTGAAAGACATATATGACATAAGCCCAGTAGACTAGAGCATAGATGTTCAGTCGCTTGTGTCGCTAAAGTGGTGAGCCGGAATGCAGCACTGCCTAGACGCTAGGTTCAGCATACCTCCGACCCCGAGTACTGGGAACCTTCAATGGCTGTGGGTCAGGATAAATGGCCGCAGCCAAAGATCTACCGCGGTGACCCCCTTCTAGGATATCATCAAGTGACCTTGAGAAGTTTCAAATGTAACTCAAAGCATACAAAATATGAACATGAACAACTGACTCATAAGACACCAATGACATCATATGGAAGAACAAAAATATGTAAAAAAAAAATTTTGCCTCTCAAAACGAATGACTATCAACATCGGCAATGTAATCTTCTGAACACTTGGAACAAACTACTTTAGTTGACGAATTCACTTAAAAAATAGCTGATAATGGAATGGAAGGCAAAAGTCGGTAATATAAAGAAACAAAACCTTAAACCTCATTGCTGAAAAAGAAAAAATCACTGCATAAAAAATAAAGACCTCACCCCATTAAAGACTCAGCTATCCCCCCATCCCCATCTCCTTCCCTCCATCCACTCGACTATATATACCTTTGTAGTAACAAAGTTGTCTATCGTTGCAATAGGTTCAATATCGTCATGATGCTTCCAATATGACCTAACTCATTTTTAGCACTTTTCTGAGAAACTGACTCTAGGTTACAGGAAAAAATAACATAGAAATATTATTTTTTAGCAAAACGGTCAGGCACCTTTCAACAAGTGTTAGACTACAGACATTTTTTAAGCACCATGGCAATATTGGACGTCTAAATGAAGTGTTTTCTTTGTCTAAATGAAGTTAATTACAAAGAAAAGATCAATGCATGGCTTTCATGCAATATTAGTAAAGCAGAAACTTACAGAAATGTAAATTTCAGCTTACCATCATAGCGTTGATTGTCATTCTAGATATAAACTTTCAAGGACAGTGTTTTATCAAATATGATAAAGAAAACTCCTTGCTAAAACAACAACCATGAGTAAAATCAAAGTGAAATATGAACAGTGGATTCTACTGGAATGACAAAAATCCCCCAACAATTGAAAACCCCTGCATCCTTTTACAACGAATGGCTAGTTTGCATAATTATCAAGAAAAATAGCCCACTTCAAAATACTTCCATTCCACATTTGTTCTTCAGATCGTAAATTGTTTTATAAAATGATGTTTAATGCCATGCCAAAGCTGGAGCATATAAAGCAAATGTTCAATTAGTAATAATCAGTGTATGAACATAAATGTACAATAACTGCATGATCAGTGTGTTTTTTAATATTGATAGATTCTAAACTCCTAATAACTCTAAAAATGGTGAGTGATAATAGTAAACAGTCTTTTGCACATCATTCACTGACCGCTAGGTTTTGTCTGGGCTATTTAATAAGATTGTTATGTTGATAAAGAAGGCATTTTGAAAAGGAGTTAGCGGAACATGGCGTCAAAACAGAGCACTGGTACACCAAAGAGAACACTGCGAGGAACTATCGAAAAGAAATATAAAGTTGGTTAAAACTGTTTTTCCAAACAGAATAATGTCTACCAAGCCAGAGCTTTTGTCTTACAAAAAAGAAATTGTGTTTTATTGCTTGAAGTTAGAAAGCGATGGATGTTTCTCAGAGGTATCAACTCAATGAAGTTGTCCTTTTTAATCGCACGGGCAAAATGCAATTTGCAAATCCACTTCTTGCTATCCTTGATCTCATAGTAATTCACATGACCAGTTTCTACAAAATTTCGATACCAAGCTCTGATTGAGTTTTGAATTGTGCTTTTCTTGCTGTGCTCAGTTGGAATTTTCTCAAAACTACAGGCGCACGACCTGCGTTATAAACGCACAAGACGCACTTGGGAAATGCAAGATCAATGTCATTTCTGCACGCTAAAAATTAGGGTCTGTTTGTAAAATCTCATGCTATAGCGCAGTTTGTTAATGAAATTGGTTGATTTTGGTACCACAAAAAAATTAAATGGATGAGGATTGATTGGTTGAAAACAGAATGTTTCTATCTCGTACCGTCTTTGAGTTATTTTGGTTTAGAATCTATCAATTAATACCATGATCAGTGTGTATGTATGATTTACATTAATGTTGTTATTGCTCTTTTTAAGGAAAAATAAGATGCACATAAACGACCCCAAATTTTTTTAAATAATGCACATAAACCTGTGTAAGGAGAGTAAGGTACATTAATATCATGATTAGTAGGCCTACATGAAAAATATACATAAATGTCATGATCAGTGAATGAATAATATGTGTACCTCAATGCCAAGATCAATTATAAAGAATAAATACAACATAATTATCATGATCAGAGTATTATGAATGCCCATTGATGCCATGAAAAGTGCATGAAGAAGATGTGCACTGGTGATTAATGCCATGTCTGCATTTAGGTCACAGCAGGGTCCTGTCGTTACAGCATTATGTTAGATAGCTGATAGAAGATACAACACAATTCCACATTGGCAATAAAAGCATTTTGGATTAGTTTACTGTCCGCAAATTACAGTGGAGGCAGTATGTTTGGTATGAAATCAGCGGGAACAACTGAATTCTTTTGCTTTAGACACCTTTTCAGTTTAGAGTTAGTTTGTAAGTCTTTTCCGTAAACTACACACATATTTAAATACTTAAAATTTTTTATGAAATATGATGCCTATTTTTCACAAATTTCAATTTTTGCCTCAATAAGGAAAAAGCACTATAACTTGCTTACTCTCAGAAAGATATACCATTAAAAGTGCATTTAATATTTTTGTAAATGAAAGTCATTTATGTTGGTAAGTCATTTAAATTGTAAGGAAATATAAATTGTATAAAAAATAATGCAAACTTGTGAGAGAAAAAAAAAGAAAAGTACACTGTTTTTAGTCTGACACCATTACAAGGTGAAAAAAAAAATAAGGACCCATTTAAAGCAAATCACTCTTCGCAACTTACAATAATAACGTGAATTGAGGGGACAACATTATTTAACATTTCAAAGAAATTATAGTACATCGTGTAAATCTGAAAATATTATTGCATTTTCCATTTTTTTTAAAGATTCCGCAGAGCACTGCATGGGTTGCATTCAGCTTTAGAGGAGTGGTCCGCTGTTTCTGGTTTCAGGAAAATGACTCTGACGCCATGATCGTCATATTAAGAGGTTGTTTTTTTTTTAAAACTGTCATGCTGAGAAAGTTTTGGAGACTCTTAGAATGCCTGCAAAATGGGTAGCTGTTTTTACCATGTACGCGCAAAATGAGTTCACCCACTTGAATTGATACGGGAGCATCTATACAGTGCATGGTAACACATGTATTGTGTAGAAACCTGCAGCACAAAGAAAATTTCTGCCATCTGATGGATGAATGGATCAATAAAGTGTATACCTTATCTCATTTACCTAGCTCTTTCCCGCTTCTCATCCTTCTGTTGTATCTGCATCTGCTGGATGTAAGTCCGCGACTCCTCCAAGTCCTCCTGTGACTGGCTCAGCATCTCCTCCAGACGATCCTTCTCCTGGGGGAAAATGTAGCTCGTTTTAGTTTTACTGAAGTTTTTCCCCACTATTAATACTGCAAGATCATTTCAGAACCAGGAAGTAAGGAAGTAGAACAGGATAATAATAGTAACACAAAAGTAAGCAGGCGTCGAACCAACCACGCGTGGTAAAGTAAAGACTTGAAGTTTGTAAAAGGCAAGGTACTGTGGTCATTGAAAGTTTGTCTCACAATATCAAAAAGACGAGGATGAAAGTGTTTCTCCAACAGAGATGCTGCAAGCTGGGGTCCCAAAGTATTCGAGAGGTGGTTGTAACAAGTGTGCAAACTTAAATAGTAATAAAAGTCATAAAGGGTATATTATGCCATTCGAGAGGTGGTTGTAACAAGTGTGCAAATTTAAATAGTAATACAAGTCATAAAGGGTATATTATGCCGGTGGACCACAGGGCACAGTGAACCCCCCAAACTGGAGACTGAACTGAAAGCCCAGTGCAATTTTGCGTATAAGAAGAAAACTTCATTTTTGTGAATCCTGTCCATCAATCCAGTTTCGGTTTTATTGTGGCTCCAATTTTGAATGTTGCCAGAAAATTAAGATTTGCTGCTGTTTTCTGGAATTTTTAAAAGGTCAGTTGGACCATGTTTAGAAATAACAACAAATCAGACTTATGCAGTTCATAGTGTGCTATACAGGTATGCATATTGGCTCCGTTTCATACCTTTGTTTATTCAAATGCATTTGTGATCGAGTTAGTTTGATCAACTTTTCATCAAAGGTGTGGTCGGGGCTCAGTGGACCACCAATATTTGGGGCAGAGTGGACCACCAGTCATTAGGAAAAGATCAAATGTGTAAGTCAATATGTGAATCTGGATCACACTATGCAGCAAAAGAGCATCACTCCATGAAACAGATGGTCATTTCTTCTCCTGTAATAGTTTTGCCAAACAGTGCTGATGACTTATGAACCTTCCACATGACATGATTGTCATATTCTTACTCACCTTCTGCAGTCTCTCGTTTTCCAGCTTTGTCACATTTTCAACTTTGTTAATCTGTTCCAATTTTTGTTCCATCTGTGAAGACAATTTATTTTTCA
Organism: Phyllaplysia taylori; assembly: GCA_032273245.1. Classification (NCBI taxonomy): domain Eukaryota; kingdom Metazoa; phylum Mollusca; class Gastropoda; order Aplysiida; family Aplysiidae; genus Phyllaplysia; species Phyllaplysia taylori. The sequence goes on from JAUKPP010127644.1 coordinate 24,449, forward strand.
GTAAAGCAGCATCCAGAACTTTCCTAGACTTTATAAACTATACTTGACAGAGGTTAGAACAGCACTATAACAATGAACAACACATCTGCTGACAAGGCATAGGGGAGATTGGTATAGTTGATTGGTTGAAGTTTTACAGCACTATTGACAGAATAAGGTCATTTCAATGCCAGAAAGTAGGTTAGAACACTAGTAACACTGACAAAACAAGTAAAAGGAGCAGACAACATCAGAGCGCCGTGCCAACGACTTGCAGAGAATCTTGAACTTGGCCTTGTTAAGCAACTCTTTCTGTTTCCTAACTACAAAAACAGAAATCAGATGATTGTCTGCTTGGTTAAGTGGTTCTGCACCCCTGCAAAGAGCTTATAATTACTCCTTCTCTCCGAATACTGGTGATAATTTAAGATGTGGGCTACTTCAAATTTGCCTATCAGGCCAATCCAGGGTGAGAGGGACACTGTCCATTATATATTTGGCAACTTGGAAACACATGTGTCACTTTTCCCATAAAACTATGACAGTTTGGTATCGAGTTGAATGTTGGCAGATGCCTGAAAAAGATTATAGATGGGTCCTCATGACGGCCTTTGATTTTTTATTTATTCATTTCCTGAATTTAGAAAAATATATTTCACAAAAAGCTTCCGTCCTTCTTTGGCCTTTATAATAATTCCACTGAGAAACGAAATAATGGACACACGTTCAAAATGTGTTCGATGCGAGTGCACCTTGCAACTTTCCGGCACGGCCTGACATGAACTCCAACAAATATGGTAGGCTACCTTCGCCAAGACATTTGATATCTTGGGTCCGAAAGGAGTATGTTATACCAAGGTTGTACTGCATGACAAAATGGTATTTAACATTTTGGGGCTATCCCATCTATTCTAATCATCGAAAAAAACTGATCATATTATGTTTGTTCTCAATGAATGTTTATAAAGACTGTCTATTTTACACCTTTATCTC
>JAUKPP010127756.1:3995-15219 GCA_032273245.1 Phyllaplysia taylori
CCCCCCCCCCCCCCCCCCCCCCCCCCCCCCCCCCCCCGAGCTGGGATGAATGAATGATTAACACACTCACCAATATCTCTTCAAAGTCCGACATTTCCTGTCCAGAAATGTCACAGGACTGTGACATTAAATGTCTAAGGAAGGTTACACGCTTTCGAAGCACGGTTTAGTTAGTTCTAGGAATGGCATTTTATTTTTCGTAAAGGCCTGGTATTACTATGTGATTCTATGACGAGAGGCAGAGCTTGGCTTGGTTTATAGTTCTACGTCACTTGCAACGCTGTAAGCTCATTTAAGAGACGGGCTATTTCAAACCAGTCAGGCCCAACTCGAGCTGAGAGGGATGAATCGCAGCGGGAAGACACAGATGGGCCGAATCATCCGCAGGTGGGAATCGAACTCGGGACTCCCACGTGATAGGCGAAAAGCCTAGCGATGGCACCACAGGTGCCGGTGGATGTAGAGTGCCTGGAGTCTCTACATAATATATTATACACTGTATAGTATAGTAGGTCCAGTAAAGAGAAAACCGCGATTGATTTCATTCTGTGGTAGCTTGTTCGAGTTCGATTCCTTGACTCCTCATGTTTGAGTTTAAGCTTTACAGGTTATTGTGAGCTTTGAATAATAATGATAATAATAATAATGATAATGACTGCATTTATTTAGCACAATGACATATCCCTACAGGAAAGAAGGCTTTATGCGCTTTAATCATTATAACCCCAGCAGACCAAGTCATTCAGAAACCTTCCCATCTTTCTGTGAGGCATACAGTGCAAGCTGCCACTTCACAGGCGCTAAAGCACCAACGTACGGACAAGATCTTTTGCTGTCTATAGCCGGGCACCAATTCACACCTGGGTGAAGTGAGGAAAATTTGAGCTACGCGCCTTTCCCAAAGACAAAACGTCGGCCCCGAGCTGGGATTCGAAACTGCAACCTTCCGATACGAGTCAGGCAGCCTAACCACTAGTAGATAACTCTAGTACACAAACCGTGTCTACTGCGTGTTGATACTGGTGATATAAGAGGAATCTCGTACAATAGATAAAATCGTTTCAACTCTTTATCATGAACATGATTTATTTGCTTAAGAATAAAGAATCTACCTTGAAATTGCAAAGATACCCGTTTCCTCACCAAAAGGGCAAAAGTTTAATACAGGTTGAAATGTTGGATGTATTTTAATGGTTTGTTACTTGTTGCATATTTTGGACACACACATACACTTGACTTGTTTTATGGCCATTTTGTTCACTTGCCTGATCGTGCATATAATATGCTTTCCCCCTCTCCCATCTCTCTCTCTCTCTGTCTCTCTCACTCTGGATTACAGAAAGAACCCATAGTAGAGCCTATCGAACTGATTTTATTTTTCTATTCGAAAAGGTGTTTCTGTGGTGTCAAGAATAATTCATTTCTTCAAAAGAAATATGATTCTTTGGGATGTGTTATTTCATGAACCATGAAGAGCTACCCCTTTAAGTGTTTTCAATGATTGCTTTATTCAATTTTTATATTACCATATTAAGTTTGTTTGTTTGGTTGGTTGATTGGTTGGTTAGAATTTTACGGTTCCATTGATCCTGTGAGATCATTTCGGCGCTGTAAACCATTCCAAAGTATTTGGGTACGGATTAATTTTTTATTTTGGAGTCGGCGTAATATGCCTATTCTTTTCACTTTTTAACCACCAAGGATCTTCCACGTGCGCAATGTGCACAGGGGGCCTCTGAGATTTTTCTTCCTTATCCAAGAAGGCTAAGATCAGCGTTGTGGTTTAAAGGGATGCAGTAGACAAAGTGGAAGAGAGGAGAAACAAAACAGGCCAAAAAGAGTAGCAGGGAGTAAAAGGAGACTAGAAAGAGAGTGAGAAAAAGAGTCAGACAGAGAGTTGTAAAGGTAGACAAGGCATGGAAAAAGAAGAAGAAGAAGAAGAAATAAATTGGGGTTCGAACCCGGGACTATTGGCATGAGAGTCAAACGCTATACTTCTAGACCACAAGAGCCCCCCAATATTAAGTAAGTAGCCTAGATGTAAATGGTTGCAAAGACGACTGGCTGTGATAACATGACCTTGATGGAGATTGGTCCACTTGTCACTTACCCCGTTTGACGTTCTCTTTGTCAGCTGAGGACGACAAGAAAGAGAAAAATAATAAACTGCGGTGAAAATATTGAATCGTCTGAGTAAATGATTTATGCTGATTTGTCAAAAGTAGAAATGACTTTTATTCAAAACGAAATACCCAGTGTAAATGCCATGAAGGACTATATCTACGAGTATTATGGTTGTTATTACAACTTTTATTGCTATGATAATTTTTATTACGATCATTATTGTCTCATTTTTACTTTTATCACTATTTCTCTTTCCATGAAAAGCATGCTTACTATTATTTCAATCAATTTTTATCATTATTACTGTTTTTACTATCATTATTCTAACCACTGATGCAACCATTCTTATTTTTTTTTTAACCTTTAAATGCGGAAATGCGATGATTCAAATAACACATAGCAAATTCAAATACGACATAGGAAGCTAAATGCCACATTGAAATTTGAAATATTCAATAGGAGTTTTCTCATTGCTGCATCACTTGCAAAATTAAATGTACAAATAGCAATTTCAAATGTAAACTTACGTGCATTTTATATAGCATTTCATATTTCCTTTCGCTACATTCAGTGTGCTAAGTGTAAACCTGAGCTTTAAGTTTGTATATTTGAGCTTGCTCCTGACGCGCGCGACGTCAATTTGTATATTTTACTGTTTTTACAATCGCTATTCTCACCACTGAGGAAACAATCATTATAATTATATTACTACATGTAGCCTACTGTTATGTTCGTTTATATTCCCATCATTTCTAACGTTCCATCACTATGACAGTCGAAAATTTGCCATACATCACAATATTTCTTCATGATTATTTCAAATTAAACTATGATTAACTGTACACATCGGTTGAGTGTTGTGTGTTTTTTAGCTTTTCACATCACTATGACATTCATCCTTACCTCCTATAAGCACCTGGACTGCAATGTCCTTCAGTTTGTTATAGGACGACCTACACACATAAGTGCCTGCGTGCTGCGATGTGGCTCGGTCCACCTGTAACGTGCTCACTAGCGCCCCGTGCTCGTGGTGACGGTAGGTGAAGATGATGTAGTCTTTGAACTGAGGCCCGGCGATGATGTTGCCATCCTGGGAATGGACGAAACACGCATTTTCGTCAAATTTAAAATCAATTTGAGAACTCCGAAACTTGTACAAGAAGAATCCAAACACCCCCCCGCCAAAAAAATAAATAAATAAAAAATAAAAACAGCAAGCAACACCAATAATAACAATAACAACGACAATAAATAAACAAACAAAATAAAACAAAAGTACAAAACGATAACAAAAACAATAAAAAGAAAAAGAAAAAAAAATACCCCACTTTAACCACCACCATCATCACTTAAACAACAACGACTACCAAAAGCAAAAACAAACCAAAACATAAACAGCAATATTACAGTAACAATAACAAGTAAACCATGAATTGACCAATTTAAAAAATCAAACAGAGAGACAGCACCTAGCAACAGTGGCTTAAAATATGATATACTTTAACCATGCTTGGGCCGAAATTGGGTGGATTCTTGAATTTTCAAGGACAGTGTTTTGTGGGAGGGAGCCAAGAGACACAAGATGTAGGGTAGGGGTTTTGGGGGACGAGGGAGGAGGCTGATGGGAGGCTATGGGGTTGTTGACGGTGACAGTAGGCCTATCAAGAGGTGCGGGAGGGGTTGAAGGTCGGGGGAGGGGGTAGGTGAGTATGAACTGGAAGGTGTGGGGCGGGAGGGTTGAAATGGGATGGCTGTGTATGTGAGTGGGGGTGGGGTGAGACAGTGGTGGTTTGAGGGGGGGGGGGGGGAGAGAATGTGGGATGTCTGGGTGATTCTCTTCATCCGGAAGAGGACTCCATTAAGTCTTGACAAGCCCTACAATGAGTGACGATCATCTAAGTATTGCGAGAGATCTTCAGTTAAGAGAACTTAGCTTTCTCACTAATCATCACGCCATCCCAGGCTGAATTGAATAGGACCCTCTGCAGCTGTAGTTATTGAATGTGAGTAAGTTTCAAATGAAACGGTTTAAACAAAACTTTCAAAGGTGCTCTGTTTTATTCAAGCTAATTTTTAATGGAGTTCCATTGGGTTGGGGATAATTACAATAATTGAATGTGACAGTAGAAGTGGAAGAAAAGCCCATCATTTCAGGGGAAGGTCTGACTGGGGTCTTGCGTCTGATGCCCCCCCCCCCCCCCCGGTCGCCCAATGAAAAACCATCAATAAGACGATTTAAAATAGAATAGTAAATTAAGTAATGTAAATCCGCTGACACTTACAAAACTAAATGATCGCAGACACATGGGCGCGAAAATACCTAGCCCAACTCACAATGCAAATTCGCAAGATGGAGCAATGAAATAATAAGATGGAATTTCCCTCAGGTAAATATAAGGTTACTCGCGTAGAAAGGAGAAGCAAAAAGAACGAAACCTGTTGCATAATATGACACCCCCCCCCCCCCCCACACACACACACACAAAAACAAACAACAAAAACAAAATGTAAAAATACCCAAAACAATACCCAAACAAACAAAAGAACCCCAGATACTGCAATATGACATCTGCATAAATCTACGGGCTGGGAGTAAGCTATAAGGTCACCAGTAAGAGTCCCACGCGACATGATGTTACCTTGAACCAGTCAATCTCCTCAGCAATCTGCTTGCCTCCTGTGGCATTACACGTGAGCTTAATCTGCTCACCCCGCTCCACGAACGCTTCACCTGTCAGCGACACCGCTGGGGAAAGGAGACAGGTAGCCAGTCAGACAGGGGAGGGCGTCTAGTCTTAAAATGCCATTAATTACAGTTGGGATAAGTGTCTATTCTTTAAAATGTCATCAGTTACAGGTGGCTTCATTGTGTACGACTGATTGGTTTGGTTTGGTTTGGTTACCAGTTTTACGTCCCCTGCAACACTGTAAGGTCATGTAAGAGACGGGCTACTTCGACTGTGAGGGGAAAAGATCCTATCAGAAAAAACCCAGGTCGTCCGCGACCGGGGATCGAACTCGGGTCTTCCGCATGATAGGCGAATAGCCTAACAAATTGCACCACCGCACCGGTGTACGACTGACTCCATATTGCAAGACCAATCCTTCACTTCCAATTCCACCCCCTGATCATAGGGTAGGTAAAATCCATCTAAAAGTCCTCTCGGATAAGGTAGAAAACTCTCGGAGGCAAGTTGCGCATGAAAAAGATTCCTTGGAGATGGAAATCGGAAAGAGGAGGCCTATAAGGTACTTTAGAATGTTTTCTAGGCCCGGGAATAACCTTACTGAGTTAATTGAGCCGTAAAACCCCAATACAAAGAAACAAACACCAGTGTCCTAAAGCAGCCAACAAAGCTGGAGCCTTGATACACAACCTATAGTTAACCGCGTGTAAGAGTACAGAGCTCTTTGCTTTCTCAATGACGATGGCGACTTATTATTGTAGGACGCTCAACACAACAACTGTCAGTTGTATTTCTTGAATAATAATAGTATACGTAGATAATCCGCTAACAAATTATTGACTTTTCCAAACGCAGGGATTATTTAAGTTTGAGGTAGGGGAGGAAAAGAGTCTGCCTTTTAAATGATCATCCCTTGCAGTTGGCTTATATATTATAGTATACCATGTATTTTTATAAGGCTGCAACATGTTGATATCCACGTGTTATTATTTAAAAAGAGAAAGCATTCTAGCGGTTTTTTGTTGTTGTTGTTTTTTGTTGTTGTAAATTTAAGAAAAAAGACAGACGAATGGAAATATTGGAGTCAACTCACATAACCATGAATCGAAACGTCCAAGTTGGGGCCTCTATAAATAACTACCAACTCGCAAACCACCCCTTTCTCGCTAATACGAAGTCATGGAATGCTTAACGTAGAAAAAGACAGATACGTCAAGGACATGAAATATTAAACGTTTTATTTGTGGACATTTATGAGTCAGACATAAACCTGTCGCATGCACTCGGGATGACCCCAGAACTCGAAAACAGGTGCTCGACTGATTTTATAGGTATAGCTAAAAATTACATTTTGGTATTTCCGTTCCCTGTAAAAAATGTCTTCAAAGCTTTGGAGGTTTAAGTTTAAGAAGAGAGAGTACGTTTTGCTGGGAAAAAGAAAACTAGCAAACTTAAGCTTACTTTGATAAATTAATGAAACTGCAAAGTAAAGGCTAGCCTACATTGAGACACATTTTTAACGTAGTGCCTACGCAAGAACCAAGAGATCGAGAAAATATAGCTAAAGTCATAAAAAAATACGATTTAGAACTCGTTGAAGCAGGTAAAAAGATTGAAAACTGATGAGAGGCGAGAATCCTTTCAATCCAACTTCAATAGTAGGCCACACCATCCCAATCAATAAACTTGGGCAGGGTGGAGTTGGATTTTTGCTTTCAAATCCAAGACGAATCCATTAAAAACTGCATTAAAAAACCGACAAAGAAACAAAACAAAACCAATAGAAAAGAATCTTTAGCAATCGATCCCTATAGTGGCCTAGGCTGTCTGACAGGTAATCGTGAGGTTGTAGGTTCGAATCCCAGCTAGGTCCCGACGTTGCATCCTCGTGAAAAGCACTTTACACGCATTTTCCTCACAACAACCAGGTGTCAATGGGCACCAAGCTATGAACAGCGAAAGGTCTTGTCAGTATGTTGAGTTTCAAAGCAGGACAAAAATGCTTAATTATAGAAACAACGTCATGAACATGCTGCTCAGTTCTATTAAGCCTACTGAGAGAAAAGATATGTATATTCTTATATATTATTGTCATTTCACAATCCTGCAATGGCTGTAATTTATTATGATTGTCATATCGCTACTATTGTATTTCATCGGCGCTGCACTGCGGAATGTATAATTCTCAGAAGTTAAGAGTAGTTTGAAGTCAGTTGTTCACAGAGGCACCAGCTTCTTTGGCTGTATTAGCCTATAATCCCAGAACACACTGATGTATTCCAGAGTTTGCCGGGCTTAGGTGTGGCTGATGATTATGGGGCATTGGTATGTGATCAATGAGGTAGATGAGGCAAGTCTAGGGACTATGTAAATCTTAATCATATCGATCTAACATCATAGTCCTACTCATTGAGAGCAGTCATGCAATGGTATTTGGATTAATCATGTACGCGTGTGGAAGACTTTAGGGAACATAATGTGGATTGATCAGTTTAGGTGATATCATAAATATGTAGTTTCTCTTTTTCTTTCTTTCTTTCTCTCTCTCTCTCTCTCTCTCTCTCTCACACACTTCACTACCTTAGCACAAACATAAAGACACGGACACACAAACACAAATTATGAGCACACAATGACCTGCCATACTCACGAACACATACATAAATACACATACATGTACACCATATTACACAAACCGGCGTCAGTGGTGTAATGCTTAGGTTCTTCGCCTATCATGCTGAAAACCCTAGTTCAATCCTAAGTGTGGACGATCTCAATTTTCTTCTAGGTTTCGTCCCTCAAATGGAGGGTCGAAGCAGATCGACTTATAAATGACCTCACAGTAAAGTTGTGCAAGGGGCGTAAAACTGGTGACAGAACCAAACACAAAAAGCCCAATCAGAATAAAACTTATTGTCGCCTGAGAATTAATATCATTTCTCTTTATGCTGCATATTTGGGAAGAGGCGCAAGGGTAGGGGGTGGGGAATTCAGCTCTTGGGAAGTATCTTGTTTGCGGAATCATAAACTCGGAGAATACAAGCTGAGAGATGGTCGTTACAGATAAGGGACCTAGGACAGTGGACAACTGGGGACAATGTGAGAAGAGCAAGATAATCATCAGAACTCTTCATAGAATGACTGGTTTTCTAACAGCTCTGGGAAATCAGAAGGCCTACCGCGCTCTGCTGTAACGGTTTAGGCTCTTCGCCTATCATGCGGAATACTCGAGTTCGATCCTGCGTGTGGAAGTTCTGTGTCTTTTTTGCTTGGAATTTTTCTCTCTCGGCTCGGGTTGAATCATGGCAGAAATACTGATGGGGATAATATCAAGGACAATCAGGATTTAGAATGTTCACTGATATAATGCATCTATTGAACATGTGACCTTGTAGTAAGTCCATGAAAGAGGTATCATTATATTCAGAATATAGGAACAACACGCTAAACGACTTCTTACGTACCTGGGTCAGTGATAGGTGGACCTGCGAAAAAAAAAGGAAAGAAAAGGAAGAATCAGCAATGAGAGATATTCACCGGTGGCCTATTATGCAAAATGCATGGACTAAGAAAAAAGTTAAAATATTAGGGTTATTTTTATTAGGCTTATACTTATACATAAAAAATACTTTGCCTGTCGTCCTAGAATAACAAAATCTGTTCACGGCCTCATAATGCCAGAGGTACAAAAATAATTCTCATAATAGGCCTCGGCCCCTGTGCCGGTTGGTTTGTGTTGAAACTCCATTTCATTTGGTGTACAGTGTATTTTTTTTATATTCGAAGGTATTCACGGTGTGACTGATGGCTATTCAATGGTTGGGAATACCTTTTAGCGTCTAATGTTATAACTCTTTTCGGCTCCACCGATCAATGTGACAAGAGAATATGAAGTACAAAGTATTGTTGTATTTACCGCTACCAGTCAGGATTTTTTTCATATATCATAATATCGAAATTACGACATGTTTGGACAAATTAAACGGGACTCTATCATCCGAAGAAATCATGATAGGCCCGTACACTACAAACTGCGTCGCGTTTCGGATGCCTGGAACAACCGGAACAAAATCGCATAATCAAATTATAGAGTAAAATGGACACACTTCCGGAGCGTATGACATACAGTTATACCAGCTTAAGCGACCACCTGTTCAAGACTGCCACCTGCACAATCTACCACTTTTCAACGACTCCCAAATTATATTTCTTCTATATATCATCCCTCTACAGACGACTACCTGTCTAAATAGACAACTTTTTCCGACATTGGGTGGTCGTCTTAGACAGGTTCAACTGTATTAAAGTCTTTGTATGATTCTCTCCCTTCCTCTCTCTCTCTCTCTCTCTCTCTCTGTCCTGCTCTCTCTCTCTCTCTCTCTCTCTCTCTATGTGTGGTCGTGTGTGTCTCAGTCTATGTTTTTTGCCCTTTCTCTCTCTCCTCGCTTGTGAGGATTTTTTTCAGTGAGTGTCCCTTCGACTATAAAAATGCTCTGAAATCATAGAAGAGAGGTCTAATCACGGGGACTTTTCGTTTTTATGTTATTTCAGGGCATTCTTTTAACGTTTTGCTTCTATTTTTTGTTTATGTTTATGAAATGGACCTTCTATCTCATAAGGATAATAGCTTTATAAATATAATATTCTTTGCCCACAGAATGATGAGATGAAAGTTGTTCTGCACCATAATCTACTTTTAATATTTTAGATCAAAGGCTTATAAATGCTGGAAACAAGGGCCTACCATGGACACACGTTTAGTCTAAGTGTTTAATAGAAGATGAAATTTACATATTATCCCCATTCAAGAGAATCATGCAACGAAATCTTTGTAGCCGGCAACAATAAAAATACATTCATTCTTATCTTCATGAATATGTACATTATGTGGGTGTTTTTTCAAAGCTTGAGAGGCAGCCATGCGTCTGCACAGACTCAAGTCCCGCATACGAAAACAAATGTGCAAACACACACAGCAAAAGTACATCTCGATCTTCCCGTCTGTCTGTCTGTCTGTCTGTCTGTCGGTCTGTCTGTCGGTCTTTTCGTCTGTCTATCTGTTTGTATCTCTCTCTTTCTCCCTCTCTCTGCTTCTGTCACACACACACACACACACACACACACACACACACACACACACACACACACACACACACACACACACACACATACACGGATAAGCATACACACATACATAACTGCACACAAGCACGTACAATAACAAATACTAAACGGTGTTCCAGAATCGTCAACTAACCAAACCTGCGTCTGTGGTGTAATGGTTAGGCGCTTCGCCTATCAAGCAGAGGACGTGAGTTCGAGGCCCGAGTGGGGCAGTTTCTTTGATCGAGTATATTTCCGCTTTTTCTGCTGGGACAAATTCCCTCTGAGCCCGGGTTGGCCCTGACAGGCAGGGTCAAAGTAACCCGTCCCTTAAATTACCTTACAGTGTTGCAAGGGCCGCTAAGCTAAAACCATACCAAACCAAACCAACTCACCGACAACGTTCAACTGTATGTGCCTGTGGTATCCACCAACAGAGGTAAGTTGGCACTCATACACACCTGCGTCCGACTTACGCACCTGGGAGAATAGATTTGCATGATAATATGTGTGTCAGTGGTAATGCGGAGTTCCAAAATCAGATTGTAAAAACAGCTTATTGTAAAATGGTTGGTCAGTGAACAATGAGAAAGAAAACACGTTTTCATCACAATGGGATACAGTCTCAGCTTTGTTATTATTTTTTTCTATATCCACATCTTTTAGAGAAAAAAGTGGAGCATTTTACTTTTGGCCCAGGAGTTCGAAAGCATATTATCGCCTTTCCAAAATTTGGAGGCAGTATAAATACAAAATTCGTTAACGACAGTTTTTACTGCTTTCCCTGGATCGAAGTTGCTGGCATTCATGACGTGCCCCAAACAATGGTCCCACAGCTTAGACCGTAAAAATGTTTGTGTACTAAGCCGGTACAGTTATAAAAAAGATACTGAATTTTTGGATAGTAGATGTTATTTAAATATTTGGATATTTTGATTATTCATTAAATTATAAATTTAACTTTCTTGAGCCTGAATGGTTGATGGACATGTCGGATAGAGCACAGCATTGTACTCAACTAGCTCATATTCCTCTACACTCTTTCAAAGTTTGGATACCAAACTGGACCAAGATTAATATTTGGATACAAGATTCACACATCATGAAACTAGATTGTTTCGCTTGACTCTATCCCAATGCTGCAAAATTAATGCTATTTATCATTACAAAAAGAAATGGATACTTATCTGGATATCCAGATACTTCAAAATGGACCCTTCAACTATTATTATCTAAGGCGGAGCGTCCATTGACCTGTTTTGTCAGTTGCAGGCCAGGCTCATCTATATATGATATATACACATGAGCCT
>JAUKPP010127867.1:0-10762 GCA_032273245.1 Phyllaplysia taylori
AGTGTGTTCATGAAATCGGCTGATTTTGGTACCAGAAAAAACATAAATGAATGATGATTATTTGGTAGGAAACAGAATGGTTCTGTCTCTTACCGTCTTTAATTTATTTCATTGTAGAATTGATCAATATGAAAAAAACACCCTGTAGGTCCATGGCTAGCCATTATTCCACTAAAAACATATTTTCCCCCATTATATTTTTCTCGATTTTTGCTTGTGAGAAGGTTTATGTATTTTGCCTTAAAAAATCATAAAACGAGCTGTGAAACACTTTGTTCAAGGTCAGGTCATATTTGGCCAAAATATTACCAGCTTAATTCCCTTTGAAGTTGAGAGATGTTAGATAAAATCCACAAGGCATGACAAATGCTCGTAATTATTAATCATGCCTGAGGTTTGATTCCAATTGCTTTGCTTTGCTTCATCGACAGCCATTCACTTGCTGATGCTAGAAATAGTACCGAGTAAATCCTGGATTGGTGTTGTGATGTCTTTGGGGTATTTTCTTTTTGCTTTGACTTGGTGCGGTGTTTTTGTCGTTACTTTTATCTTAATTTTTTGCTTGGAGTTGATAGTACTTCATGCTTTTAAACTGCTCTTCTAATGTTTTTTTTGGGTGTATTTTGGTTTGGCTTGATTTGGTTGTTGTTGTTTTTGTGGAGGTAGATGGTAAATTCTGTTGGATAGGTTCTGTGATGTCTGCTCGATAGGAGAAGATGAACAACGAGTACACCATTGACGCTGGTTTGGTAGGCTGAGGAGACTATCTGATTTGAGGCCGTGAGTCTTTTGAAGGGAAACAACTTTTGTGTTTCCGTTTGGTTTGGTCAACACTGTAAAATCATTTAAGAGACGGGCTACTTCGACCCTGCCTGTCAGGGCCAAAATGGGCTGAGAGGGAAAATCCCAGCAGAAAAAAACCAGATCGTCCGCGATCAGGGATCGAACTGGGGTCTTCAGCATGCAAGGCGAAGAGCCCAACCATTACACCACAGCGCCGGCGTGTTTCCGTTTAAAAAGCTAGCAAAAATTTCAATTCTTTCAAAATATTATCTGAACCAGACAAATGCAAGCTAGAATAATACATAATTTACAACAAAGCCCAGCAAAACGATGGCAGCCATGCGTGTTGTAATATTTTGGCCCTTGCGCCTATTGCAGAGAGGACATGGGTTCGAGACCCTACATGACCTAATTTGTTTAATGAAGTAACATATCTTTTTTCCTCGACAGTGTCTCTCCCAGCCTGGGGTTGGCCTTGATAATAAATGACAGGTAGGGTCGAAGTAGTCCGCCCAATAAATGACATGTTGGATTGCAAGGGATGTTAAGCCAAAAATCAAGAGAAAGGAAGACGAAGCACAAAATGATATTACATGTATTTTATTACGCTTCCTCCATGTTCAATGCGTAACGAAATGGAGAGTCACACATGAGAGTGAGCTTTACGTTCTGCCAGCTTCTTTTGGCGGCTTGAAATAATCCATCATTAGAGGTGTCCACGGTGTAATAGTTATGCTCTTTGCCTATCATGCGGAAAACCCGAGTTCGATCTCAAACCCGGAAATCTGTGTTTTACTGCTGGGGTTCATCCCTCTCATCACTGGTCGTCCTAATTAGCCTGATCGAAGTAATCAATCTCGTAAATAACCTGACAGTTGCAGCGTTTCCAGTGACATAAAACTAGTAGCCAAACCAATTTTTAAAAAAAAACAAAAGAAAGGAAAACGGAGCACACAAATAATATTTCACTCTGCTTCCCTTTTCCACGCGTATCGAAATCCAAAGTCACACATGAGAGTGAGCTTTATGTTGTGGCAGCTCCCTCTGGTGGCTCAGAATAAATCCATCATCTTGAGGCATGTTGCTGCAAACCTGACGTACATGATCAATACCATGCACTGAGAGTTATCACGATCATGTAATCGCTCATGGTTTGGAGTTCTTGTTTTTTATCAACAGGTTTTAGCTTCTCTTCTCGCTCCCCGTTCTCTCTCTCTCTCTCTCTCTCTCTCTCTCTCTCTCTCTCTCTCTCTCTCTCTCTCTCCGTGTGCGCGTGTAGCTCTTGTTGACTCTCTTGCTTACCCCTCCCTCCACCCATTCATCTATTTGTTCATCCTCTCTCCCTCTTTCTTTCTTTCACTTTCGCCCTTTCTCTTGCTCGCGCACGGACTCGCTCTATCTTGGTAAAATAAAAAGGGAATAAATAATTTTTTCACAGAGCTCAATTCGTACAGAAAATTTAATTAAAAGAAATTAAATATCGCAAACGTAGGATATATAATGTTCTGTATGTGTGTTTATAAATTAAATGTAAATGCCTTTTTTTCTTTCTCAACAGACAAGGACACATGTACATATTATTATTACACAACACATGTCTTACACATGCACTGACAAACAAAAGATGAAAATGTTCAAGGAATAGAGGGGGGGGGGGGGGGGGCCGAGAAAGAGAGAATTACTGGGAGAGGTTATTAGTAAGAGAAAGAGAAGTACGTAAAAGACATTGACACCACTGATTAAACTTTCAAAGTATTTAAACAAGCAAGAAAACAAAATACAAGAGAGTGTTGGAAAAGTATAGCAGAATAAAATAACACAAAATCAGTCAGTTTTAGTTTGAGAAAGTAGAGTAAAAGCAACAACAAAAAATGGAAAGAAAACGTCAGATACTTTTGTTTCCATTATCAGTTTTACATCCCCTACAACACTGTAAGGTCAATTAAGAGACATGCTTCTTCAACCCTGCCTGTCAGAGCCAACCCGGGCTGAGAGGGAAAAATCCCAGTAGAGACAAAAACGAATGTCGCCCTCGACCGGGGTCGAACTCAGGTCTTCCGCATGTGAGACGAGGAGCCTATCCATTACACCACAGTGGTCGTCGTCAGATACTGAAGACTGTCAAAGCATGTACAACCGCGTCTGTGGTATAATGGTTAGGATCCTCGCCTATCACGCTGAAGACTCGAGATCAGTTCTCGTGTGGGGACTAGCATCTGCGTCTTTCTGCTGGGAATTCTCCCTCTCAGCTTGGGTTGGTCCTGACAGGTTAGGCCGAAGTAGCCAATCTCTTAAACGACATTGCAGTATCGCAAGGGACGTACAGCTGGTAACCAAATACGAAAAAGAGCATGATAGAAGAGGAGCACAATAATGGTCCTAATGTATCACCGTATAATTCCATTATTAGCAGAGGCTGAACAAGAACTGCAAGCATCTCCCGAGAGACTTTGGGTATGGCCCTTCTATTTGGGCGTCTGATTACAAAAATCCTGTCGCCCGACCCGATAGTAAGAGCTTGAGAGAGTCAGATCTTTTCAGAATTGTTTTAGTCAATCTAAAATTTCATCCTCTGACGAATCTGTGATATTTGCAATTAACTAAGGGTGGGTAAATGTCTCGGATTCGAGTAACAAGAACACTGGAGATGGGTTGAATGAGAACTGCTAGGGCTTTGAAATGATTGGAGAAGGGGGACATTCCGAATAATACAGAGGTGGGTTTTTTTCTGAAAGCCGAATATCTGGACTAAAAACTACATGTATGTTTCTGAATGATTCGGTATTTTTGTCATTTGAGAACTATGCAGCTATCAGGCATTGATCAAAGTTCTTCAACCCCCCCCCCCCCCCCTTAAAGATAATAATATACATAAACAAAAGGCAATACCAATAAAACGAAAATGAAACAACAAAAAAACGGCGACCTATAATCCCATTCTCAAAGCAAATCCATAAAGAACAAATTCGCATCGTTATGTGAGAAAAGGATAATATCATTATGAGAACCTCCCTAGACAAAAGGACTAGAAAGGAAGTTTGGACTCTAAATCGAACAATAGCTCATTGCCATGTATCGGCGCCTGTGCAGTAAGGATTATGTTCTCCGCCGATCATGCGGAACAAACTAGTTTAAACCCATGTGCGGATGAGCATTTGCGTCTTTCTGCTGGGATTCGTCCCGCTCAGAGCGAGTTGCCCGTGACAGGCAGGGTCGAAGTAGCCCGTCTGTAAAATCATCTTACAGTGACCGTGTTGTTAGGGACGTAAAACTAGCAACCAAAAGCGCCTTGCCACGTTCAAAATTCGCTTTTGGTCCACCCATCTTCTAAAATTATTGGAATGAAGGAATAATTCATTCGCATTTTCACCCATCCTAGGTTCTGAGGTGACGAAAATTATTGCAATATATTGGCACAACGTTAAATAGGCTGGGAGTCATTCCATAAAGATGCCAACCCACACTGCACTATAATACATCCAGTCCTTCAGATGTTTTATTTAGAATTCTTTCTGGTCTGGATATTACTTAAGACTGCATCGCACTGTTGCAGTATGAAGGGGCCAATTTTAAGGCTCTCCACTCCCGGGGTACAGAGCTTCATGTACTGCCATGGCTCTGTACGTCGTAAAGACTACTTGAAGGGTGCAAGCCCATATAAGTCCCTGATTGACAATAACAATAACTTCGATTTTTTACTAGTGCACTATTAGTTTTACGTTAACGACAATAATAATAATGATAATAATAATAACTATAATAATACGATAATAGTAATCAAAATAATATTACTACTAATAATAGTTATACAATAAAACAAAGACTATATATCCATAGAGCTACCCATGCAAATGTATCATATGTGTAACACATACTATTCGAAATCAAATTATATAATCTTCGCGAGAAAAGCTACAATTTGGGTCCAGAATGCGTAATTTTCCTGGGCTTCGTGTAACAAAACAAAATTTGTATTTAAAATCCCTCCATTAGGATTGTATTTCATATAGGGCACCCGCCGTATGCGTTAAGAAGATAAAAATGAAACACACAAAAATCCGCCTAAAAGACTAGTGTCTTTGGATAGGAGAGAGGACAAATTTCAAGACGTCGACCAAAAACAATACGAGCGCTGAAACTGAAAGAAACATTTTTAAAAAGACCTAAACACAAAACTGTCCATATCTCAAATACCGAGTTAACAGAATGTTAATGAAAAACCCGAGAGGTGTGTGTGTGTGTGTAAGAAGAGAGAGGAAAAAAGACACCGATAAAAATTACAAGCGCCAAGAGAAACATGTTCATAAAGACGTAATCACAAAATCATGTCCAAGACGTTTTAAAAGCGAGTTAATGGATGTAGATGAGGAACCCGAAAGGTGCGAGAGAGTGAGAGTGGCGCGGGGGGTGGGGGTGGGGGGAGAGAGAGAGAGGCAGGGAGAGAGAGAGAGAGAGAGAGAGAGAGAGAGAGAGAAAGAAAGAGAGAGGTAGGGGGGGGCAGACTATAAATATGGAATGAGCCAGTAGACGAAAAGGAAACTTGTATTGATTCTAGCAAGTTATTGATGGGGATATGGCGCGGCCGTCAAGCGGGGATATTGACAGGAACGAACTTCATGCCTTAGCAAGGAGCTCTCCAATCTAGTTGTCTTACACAGGAAGGCCTGGATGCTGAGAGGGAGCAAATAGGAAGGATGAAGAGAGCCAACGTGTGGGGTGAGGGGAAAGCGATACACTCGCTATCACAGCTTGTTTTGGCTTGGGTTGGTTTTTTTTTCTTTTTTTATGTTGCTTTTTGTGTTGTTGTTTAAGGTGTTGACCTTTCTTTTTATAGCACGCGTTGATTTGGGGAATAAGAAGCGTTTATCTGACGAAACAGCTGAGATGTAACACAATTTAGCCTTTCCTGAGTTTTGTTAGGGCTCTTTTTATTTTGTCTCGTTTGTTAATAGTTGTGGATATTCCTTTATTCCTTGAAACGACGAAATGGATTTTGCACTCATAGTGATTTTGAGTGGTTTGTTGTTGTTTGGTTTTTGTTTTTGTGTTTAGTTATTTTTTAGGCGAAATTTAACACTTTCATTACTGGTATGATCTTGGATAGAAAAATAACATTGGATAATGACTATTCGGAGACCTTTTTGCTTGTGCCAATAAATTTTCACTAATTCAGAGGTATTGAGCATAAAAAATTGAATGTTTTTTCAGAAGAGAAAGGATGTGTATGCAATCAAGAGACAGTGATACTTGGAGGGGTAAAGGAGAGGAGTGGGAGTAACGTTTGCTACTGTAAAAAAACAAAAACAAAAAACAAAAAAACCAATAGCTGGCATTAACAGGGCCCAATGAAAGTTGAGGTTATAATGTCGATACATGACATACTATCATTTCTTTTCAAAATAGTACAAATCTGTATCAATATTCTAAGACATTTTATTGTTATGACCACATCTTGTCTTATATTATAAATTCCGAAAAGACAAGAGATGGAGGAAGGACGAAAGAAATACTGGGGCGGGGATAAGGTGTGTGTGTGAGGGGGGGGGGGGGGGTGTTAAAGTTAGAAATGCAAATATTGTACAAGAGGTGGGAGAGGCTCTCGGAGGAATTACAAAATTAAATTTTTAAAAGAGACAGAAGTACACAGACTCTATAAATTGTCGCGTTTAAACGGCCCCTTTAAATCGAACTATAATTTTCTATGCAGCATTTTGTTGTGCCCATTCAAGATTGATACAACTAATAGGGCCTACATGTAATACTGTTGCTTCATTAATTCGAACCCTAACAATCAGACAATGACCCATTTCCTACTCATCGGATAAATAGACAGCGAACTCGCTCATCGCCCCCGATACGTCCCATCAATTACAGAACACCCCCCCCCCCCCCCCCCCCCCTTTCCAACCTGAATCTCTGCCCCCCTTCGTTCCGATTAATCAAGATTTTGTCTACGCAGCCGCATCGCACCCAAGAGCTGTAGTATATCAGATCCTCACCGTGATCAGTGAGCTAAAACAAGGGGACTTTCATTGTCGAGCTTCGATGTGGTCCCTGTGCCGCATCGTTTCACTTTACTGACAGCATCAATAAATTGGGACACAAGCATTTTCACTTTCATTTACATTTACAAAAGAGAGAGAGAAAAGGAGGGTTGGTAATTAATCCTAACGACTCTATAAACTAAGAGATGCTCTGGCAGTTTGTTAAGTCATTAGCAATTCAATCATTCTGAAGTGGATGATTAATGAGTCCGCGCTGTGACCCGAATTTAATTACTTGGCCCATATTACTCTCACCCCCACCAAAAAGGAATGTAGACCTAGAGGCTTGATCAGATTTACAAATTATTGGAGTGCAATTATTTGGTTATCAAAAGTCTAACCAAAAAGTCAATCTTTGGTGTATTCGCAAGCCGAACCAACAAGCCCTCACTGAAGGTCTTAACTAGGTGTATCAATGAGTGAAGGCACTGGCGCGCTGTGTTTTGGAGGTTGGATAACGTCTGTGTGTTCAGTTTTCTCTTTAACGTCAACAAAGTAACGAGTCTATGCCCCAGGGCCAAATCGAATTTATTACAAACCGAGGACGCGAAGAGCCCAGGGCGTGTGAGGATATAGCCAGATGTTGTGTAAGTAATTGGGATAGGAGAGATGGGAAAACCAGATGAGTGGGAGTGATGGTGGGGTAGATAGGTTCGGGTTTGTTGTTGTTTCCCCTTGAAATAATAAATAGTCCGATTACTGGAAGGGGACATATAGGTCTATACGGGATTGAGAATAGTTATAAAACACAATTTAAAAAAAAAGAAATTTATAAATCCCACTATACCAGTGTACGCATTTGCTTGGAGCTCACTCTTTGGTTCCCCTTAAAGTCCATACGGACAAACTTTTCTTCATTGAATCAAAGACAGTTCTACACTGATCGTGCAAACTTTAATACCAAAGGACTGGAATTTAAGGAAAGTAAGGATTGCGCCTAAATCACTGGTAATGTACTCTGCACCCCACACAGAGCGGCTCGCATACGATGTTTGCCAGTATTGGCACTGGATTCGGTTGGGGAACTAACAAACCGACGTTAACCTGCAGTTCTTATCACACCTGGGTGGGGTGGATCTTACCAAGAGTATATTATGATGCACGCAATTACCCTGCAGCCCCCCCCCCCCCCCGATAAAAATTCGTTTCCATCCTTCTGACCAGGGCAACAGAGCAGTCTTTGCTGTTTGCACCACATTGTCTGACTCATACGTTGTGTGTAAAACATCAAACTGCACTTAAATACAGTTAAAGGACTGCTTTAAGAAAAAAAAAACATTTAAAAAAAAACCTGCAGGAAGCGGAGATTGATCTAAAGAAAGTACACGTGGGAGTGTAAAAGCTGTATCGACACTGTGAGGTCATTTGAGCGCCAGCAGGAGATTAAAATAACAAAAACCACATGGAGAGGAGCAGAAGGAGCTTCGCACTCTGATAGACCATGAAAATACATTTTTAAAAGAAAAGAGAAACTGAGGACGCCACAACGTCATCCAACCACCCAGGTAAAAAACAACAACAACCTTTGAGAGACTGAATCTCTTTAACTTCAAGCATTGCAATGACGCAATGCGAGGGGATGGTATCATCAGTTTGTTTCTTACGCTTTCTGATTCTATGTGGTATATATACAGACAGTGGTAACTGTAGTATCCGCACAGCCTAAGCAGAAAAAAAAGAGTTGTCTCGGCGTCCACACATGACTTACCTCCGCCATACACTCCGCTCACCCTGGTTCTGCCACAAAGCTGGCACGTGGACAAGAGCAAAGGTGGTCACATACAACATGGATGGCAGCGACGACGATGGCGACGACGATGACAACGACAACGATAAGAACAGGAAAACTCAACGACAGAAAACACACATGTCACACAAGACAAGATCAACATTGGTAACAGAATCACACAGGTTTTAACAATCACGACCACGAAGAAAGAATAGATGATACGCACAAACAAAATAGTACAAATTATACCTCTGTAATAGTTTATGAAGGAAACATCCACATGCATATCGTACAATAAGTTCAATAACATTGTAAAAAACCACAATATGATTATCCATTATACTTTCAATTAAATAAATACAGATGTGAGCCATAGACGGCGTGACAACAAATATGTATTGAAATATAGAAAGTAGGAACTGTGCCAGATACATCACAGCAAGAGCATGCTTGAGAGTTTATTAGTTTGTTTTGAAAGAACATGACATCTTTAGTAGATGGAGGCTCGCTTTTTTATGACATAACTGTTATCACGGCGTTATAACACTCAGTTCTTCAAACATCCACACACAGCAGGCCGCTGAAGGCAAACAAGATGGTTATTATGGAAGTTCTACTTCACCAAGGACCCAAAAGAAGGTTTTGTCAATGGAAGTTCCACATCATACAATCTTACAAAGACAACATAATATTGCCCCTCTGACCTGTGACAGAAAAAAGGGGGCAACATTCCGGCGGTCACTGACCTGAAGGGACCCATTGTACAAAAAAGACGAGGCGGCGCCGTGGTAAAAATATTGAACAAAGCCTAATGCCATTGACGGGCGCCTTTGTGATTGAAAGTAACGGAAGGGTCAACATCAGCTATCAGTCCTTTACGTCTTGTTGTAGTGACCTATGGCTCGTTCTTCTTCCCATGAACAACGATGGCAACTAGCACGGGCATAGATTCCATTTCTCCCCCCATTTAATCTCCTCTATTTCTTGCCTGCCTCCCAATCAATAGTGTTAATAGGGTGTAAAGCTGATTGACCTGCCGTCAGACCCGAGATTTACGCGATACAAATGCAATTTATTGCTATAATTATCTGTCTAACGCTCTTTCTCTCTCTATTTCTCCCTCTCTCTCTCTCACCTCTCTCCTTCACACACACATATACCCTGCCCCTTATTACATTCCTCACACAAACGCACGCGCGCGCGCGCACACACACACACACACACACACACACACACACACACACACACACACACACACACACACACACACACACAAGCGCTTTCAGAAGCCATTCAATACACACGTATATTCAAATCATGCGCACAGAGCACAGCACAGGCAAGCGCACGAAATGCTTTGCATTCTAGAAGAACCTGAGAAAATTGGAGACACGTCCGGATAACAGTGAACGCACATAAGGGTACCGTACATCTGGGATAAGAGGGGTGGCCTATCCTTCACCATGATACTCTCGTATCCATTCCCGTCAACAGATACGTACACTATATAGGGCGCACTGACAACTGACAACGAATTATCTTGGACTCAAACCCAAACACTATCAAACAACTTCAAAACCTTTGACAGGTTGCGATACGAAGGCCATTATTAAGAGAAAGTAGACCAGATGGCAATCTCTCACTCAACGTCTGCCCAGCAAAAGAGAGAGGTAACACATGGCTAACAGCATGACACATGTATTACATGTACCAGTGTTCCCACGTTTGACTGCACACTCATAAAAACAACACCCAGGGATAGAATGTAGCTCAAGATCATAGATATAAACCCCTACCTTCTCTCCACGCTCAAGATTTAAGTCCCGACCACTTGTGGGAACAGAACCCGCACCTCGAGCTTTCTCAAGCGTGAAGCTAAAACCTAACTGGAAGGATGGGCTATCCCTAACGGGCAAAATGATGTCTTTATTCAATGAGAGAACCGGGTGCCAAGGAATGTAGCTCCAATATGCTAAGCCAAAACGCCTATGATGAATACGCTTCTTTGTCAAGGGACAAGTTTGTAATTGCACTCTTATATGACCTCGTGCACATTGTTCTTATGTTTGGGTTACCTTGGATAACTAGTTGGAAGTTTTTAGCCTCTTATCCACTCTAAGATGGTCTTTAGGCTTAGCGAGAGAAATTCTTTCTTGTTCTGTCTTCTTCCAAGGTCATTCTTGATGCAAAGGCCTACAAGGGGGGG
>JAUKPP010127978.1:0-15215 GCA_032273245.1 Phyllaplysia taylori
ATGGGCTAATTAAAGTCAACCAGTTGTATCAAGTTATGCAACTTACCTCATAATTCTGCCGAGTGTCTGCAATAATTCTTAAATCTTAATGCGTTCTCTTGAGTGATGACCAGTAGAAAGATATACGCAATGCTGCAATTAAATCGGGTAAATGACCTAATTAACGTGTAATCGTTGACACTTGGCACTGTCCGTCGCAAGGATGCATATCTAGTACTAAGAATTAGTGCCTGCAATGGCAGAGGCTGCGTTGACACATCGAAACGTCTGAGAGAAAATTTAAAGGGGTGTAAGTTTTTGTTCGGATTTGTTTACAAAATACCGTATGTCGATTTCTACCCATGAATAAAAGGAAAACAGGCACACCTGCGTCTTTTTTTAAAAGACCGTACGTCCCACGTTTATGGATGTACGGCCTTTTAAAAAGATATCCAAGGAAAATGTTGCAGCAATATTCTTTTTGTGGATATACGTTTTCTTTAAAACGCAACATCTCTCTCATTTATCAAGATATCGCTACGGGACCAAGATCAGTCGATGCGCGAGGTCAAACTCTATAAGGTGGTGCCCATAACTCAATTTGGCCAAAAAGTGGATATACGGTCTTTTAATTTAAAACTCCAGATTTGCAGACAGTTTTGTTTGAATTGGTTTGGTAACCAGTTTTACGTCCATCGCAACGCTGTAAGGTCATTTAGGACGGGCTACTTCAACCCTGCCTGTTAGGGCCAACCCGGGCTGAGAGGGAATAATCCCCGCAGAAAAACGTAGATCGTTTGAAAGTGGGATCGAACTCAGGTGTTCCGCATGACAGACTCTGGTACTCCAAGAGGACTGGCGAAAGTGTGTGTGTGTGTGTGTGTGTGTGTGTGCGCGTGCGTTCGTGTGTGTGTGTATGTGTGTATGTGTATGAGAGAGAGAGGGAGAGACAGAGAGAGAGAGAGAGAGAGAGAGAGGGAGAGAGAGAGAGTTCTCTTGCTACAGAAAAAAGACCGCAAAATATCACTTACTGACTCTGCTGTTTCAAACAGCTCATAGAGTGGGTGAATGTATGTGTGTCTGTCTGTGTGTGTGTTTCTTTGTGCGCGTGTGCGTGCGCGTGTGTGTGTATGTGTGTGCGTGTGTGTGTGCGTGTATGTGTGCGTGAGTCTGTGTCTGTGTGTATGTAAGTACTTTACCTAAGTATTCTTGCTTCGAACTGACCTTATAGAGTCGATTGAACTGTAAAACCGTAACCAAACAAACAAGCTGCAGATAAAAGACCACGCAACATCACTGCGGTTTCAAACAGCTCATGGAGTGGGCGACTGTGTGTGTGTGTGTGAGTGTGTGTGAGTGTATGTGCGTGTGTGTGTGCGAGTGTATGTGTGTGTGTGGGGAGGGGGTGTAAATTGTGCGAGTGGGGATACGTGTATGAGTGAGTGCTAGATGTGTGTGGGCGGGAAAAATGTGTGTCTGTGTGTGTGGGGGGTATGTTGATGTGTGTGGGAGGTGGGTGGGTGTGTGTGCGGGTGGGGGTGGGGGGGGGGGGGGCTGGGAAGTAGGTGTGGCACTTTTGTTTCAACTGCAAGTTTTGTGAAAGTTTAATGGTGTACACGAGATATGAGGTGCATGCAAAATGCAAGGATGGATGGATAGAGATAGGTAGATAGAGAGATGAAAGATAAATGGAGAAAAACATAGATGGAGAGAGATAGATGGAGAAAGCTAGATGGAGAGACAGAAGGATGTGAATAGAAACAGAAAGGGTAAAGAAATGAATAGATAGGTAAAAGAATTAGAAAAAGAGATAGGCCAATGATAAAAAGATAGATAAACAGACAGATAGATGGATAGCAAGATAGAGAGGCATAATGATATCGACAAAAATATAGATAGATAAATTAGTCGACGGATGGACACAAAGATGGATAGATGGAATGATTGCGGTAGATAGACAGAGATAGATGGAATAGATAGATAAAGAGATCCCTAGATAGTTTGGTTGATTGATAGATAGACAGATAGATAAATAGAGAGGCATATAGATAGAAATACAGATCGGTAAATAAGTCGACAGAGAGAAACAAAGATGGATGGATGGATATATAGATAGACGGATAGATAGGTAAGCCTATATAAATAGATAGATAAATAAATAGATGGACAGATCAATCGACGGAGAGTTATATACACAGACAAATATGATACAGATATGCAAACCGACAGAAAAACAAGGAGACATTATACGTATTATATGGACAGAGAGAAGTATAGAGAAAAGTATAAAGGCAGAGAGATAGAGAGATTGGTAAACCGAGAAAGATTACATGAGGAATACAGTCAAACATGTCTAAGACGACCACCCAATATCTAGAAAAAAGTGTTCGTTTTAGACAGGTGGTCGTCTTAGAGAGGGATATTATATAGCAGAGAAGCAATTTGGAAGTCTATAAAAAGTGGTCGTAGGTGCAGGTGGTCGTCTTATACAGGTTGTTGTTTAAGCAGGTTCAACTGTATATCTCTAGCCAAAGAGAGAGAATGAATGAAAAAGAAGAAAGAAAGAGCGTCAGACAAACACAGACAAGTCAATAGAAAATCGATAGATGAGATATGTTAAAGGAATGCTGAGTGGCAGAAAGAAGAAAAAACTCAACCTTGATGGAAGATGCAAAGAACAAATGAAGGACAGAATGTTAGATAGATAGATAGACAGACAGATAGATAGATAGATAGATAGATAAATAGACAGATAAATAGATAGATAGATAGATGGATAAATTGATTAATAGACGGATCGATGGACATATATATATATATATATATATATATAGATAGATATAGATAGATAGATAGATAGATAGATAGCTAGATAAACAAACAGACAGGCCAAATGACAGTCAAAGAGACAGTCGGAGAAATAATAGGAAAATAGAATACACAGAGAACGGAGAAAGACAAAGTAGAAGAATTGGGCACAGAAAGCTGAATGAAAACACTGGAGGCGGTCCTGTAAGGCAATATGTGAGTGGTTTGCCGCAAAAAAGGGAGAGAGAGAGAGAGAAAGAGACAGAGGGGTGGAAGAGATAGAGAACGAGGGAGAGAACGAGAGAGAAAAACAGAGAGACAGATAAAAGGATAGAGAAGAGCGAGAAATGGAAATACTAAGAGGAGAGAAAGACACAGAGAGAGATATAAAGAGAGTGGGAGTGAGAGAGAATGTGAGAGAAAAGAGAACAATAAGAAGCAACAGAGACCAGAATAGCGAAAGACAAAGGAGAATCGGCCCGAGAAAACTGAATGAAAACACTGGAGACAGTAATGGCAAGACGTGAGTGGTTTGCCGCTAAAAAGGCTCGCGGCCTGCCATTATTATTCTCTGCATGTGTTGTGCCGGAAAGAAATGAGACGAAGGTTATTGGAAGCACACACAAAAACCACATCAAAATAAAACATTACACCACAAACAATACCGCGTAAAACAAAACCCTAATTTCTTATATAACGTACGGGTAGCTGGCCAAAATTACGTGGAGGAAGGGAAGTAAGAGAAAGAGAATTAAAAAAAAAAAGAGTCGGTGCTTCAAAGTTTCTTTATTCGATTTCAGAGTTCTCGTATTCGAGTGCGATATCTGCATCAATAAATGCACTTTTAGTGATATAAATTCGGCTCTCTAGCACAGGTGGGAAGAATTGGACAAAGTTGCTCAAAATTTCTTACTGATAGCTCAAGATCCCAAGTAGTCAAACCTGCTCGAGCAATTACCTGTACAAGACGACCACCTAGATTTTCATTAACTTCCTTAAAGACGACCACCTGTCTAAACTGACATTTTTTTCTCATCTAAACCAAAACAACAATCCAAACATTCATCTTGTTCATCAAAAGGTGAACCTTGGTTAAGTTTGTAAAATGGTTAGCTTAAGGCCTCGCGTCCACTGACGTGTTTTGTCAGTTGCAGACCAGGCCCATATGTATATTATATTCATATGAGCCTGGCCTGCAACTGAGAAAACATGTCAGTGAATGGGCGGCCTCATTATCAAGAAGATGCTCATTCAAAGACATGCATTATTTACAGGCTCATTTTCATATCGATACATGTAAAAATACCTTTCCCATTGTGTTGCTCTTAGATTTGAATTTGACATTGTCTTCCTATTATGAAACTAGTTCATAATAGACGTGTTTTCCGTTTTCTAATACAATGCTACCTACTTTCAAAATAACTATAGTGTGATTTTAGAAAATCGGTCTCACGGTAAAAAAAAATATAAAAAAATGCAAAATTCTCTTCACAATCTATTTTTTGTCAGGGCTTTCATTTGTGATGGCTGAAACAGCCAACAATGCTGGCGCCTCTATAAACAACCAACTTTAAACTTTCATTTCTGGGCGCTCTAGTCTCTAGTAGATTGCAAAATAGGGGACCCCCTGTCAGATGCATTTTCTTCAAGACGCCCTTAAAAGGAGCGCAGACGCCTTTGAGACTTGCTCTGGACCCGCGCCTTTCCAACGTTACAGGGAAATTTTAATATTTCTGTGATTGTGAGGAGAAGGCGCCTGCTCTCGAAACCTTGGATGATCGCGTGGCTTTCAGCCGGGAAGTCAGTGAGACAGTGACCGGGACCAAAAAGAATTAAATCAGACGTAAAAACGCAGTTGGAGAGGGAAGATAATTTATTGGTGGTAATAATCTGCTTGGAATGACATCTGAATTTGGATAATTTCTTTTTAATTTGTTCCTCTTTGAATGTAATTCATTATGATTTATACATTATTATAATATCATTACTTTGACCTCCACTGGGGCAACCGCCAATGGTTTTGTAGGCATTAATGTATTATTAGTATAAATAAAATACTCTTGTGGACTTGTCATTATGTAGTATGAATTATGAATATGTTTGCAACGCCATTGTAATGAATGTTGTCGTTTAGACCAATAAAACCTTCTTTTCTAAAAAAAAAAAAAGTAATAAAAATAGGGGACGATTTCAAAGCTCTGCCACTTGAATTTAGCTGGCCTCCTGGACTAAGTTTTGAGAAAAAGCAATTCAAAGATTGAGGAAATCCTCATTGCAATACTTCGCATTCTGGTTGCATCCATTGACTTAAAAACTGAGCCCCATGAACGTCACATTGTTTTAATGTTTCCCCCGTGTAGCAGCTTGTGAAAAAGTTCCCACAGTCTGCTGTCACATACTGCAAAAAACAAAAAGATATAGAAATGAATAAGAGAGAGAGAAAGTGTTTGTATGTGTGTGTGTGTGTGTGTGTGTGTGTGTGTGTGTGTGTGTGTGTGTGTGTGAGAGAGAAAGAGAGAGAGAGAGAGAGAGAAAGAGAGAGAGAGAGGCAGATTGAAATACAGATATTGCAGTAGACGCAGCAAGACTACCATAAAAATGCTTACCTTTTTCTTGCGGAGAGTGACTTTGACTCCATCAATGGAAACAGTCAAGATGACTTTCTTTTTCTTGACAGATTTCGCTTTGAACTCGTACTGAAATAGAGGGAAAGGGAACAAATTAATGTATAATCTCATGATGATGGCGGTTGACGGTGGTTTTGATATTATGGTTTGGTTTGGTTACCAGTTGCAACACTATAAGGTCATTTTAAGAGACGGGTTACTTCGACCCTGTCTTTCAAGGCCAACCAGGGCTGTGAGGGAAAAAATAACCCAGCAAGAAAAAATACCCATATATCTTCTGGGACCGGGATCGATCTCGGGTCTCCCGCAGGATAGGCGAAGAGCGTAGGTGTTGATGGTATGAAGGTATAGCTGATGATGACCTGCGTGTTGTATTAGGTGACAACGATGACCACGATTGATGATGAGATTGAATGTGGTGGTGGCGGTGGTGATGATAACAAGGTTGATGATGATAAACGTATGATGGTGATGATGATGATGATAATGATGATGAGGATGATGATCATGATGATGATGATGATGATGATGATGATGATGATGATGATGATGATGATGATGAGGATGAGGATGATGATCATGATGTTACGAGTGCTTGATGCCGAAACGTTGGCTCTTTATTACTTTTGTATAAATCATTAAAACATTTTTTCTAGAACAACACTCGAGTCCTTACTCTGTTTTTTTTTAAAAAGAAACTTACACGATTCTTTAATGAGGATGCTGATGGTGTTGACCAGGATAAACCGTGTCAAATAAAAAAGAGTCAAGACTCGGGTTGTTTAGAAAAAAGATGTACAACAATTTAATAAAAAATAACAAGCCAACAACAAGTATGAAAAAATCTTGACGATAATGACAACAGGGATGATAAGTCGAAACAATCCGGGATTCGAACCCCCGACGTCACAAGACAAACCCTGCAGCCTATCATTAAGACTACCAAAGCAACATTTATTTTTATATACATGTATATGTACCATGTTACAATATGGGTTTAATAAACAGACGGAAGATTACATTAGAAAATTCCATCAGAAATACAACTGGCCTTTCAAATAGGCCTACGTAATATGCTATATTATAGCAATCCCACAGTAACAATATCGTCGTGCCGAGCTATCTACACTGGCCACGGATTTGGAAATTACTAGAGCCGTCCATAGAGGATAAATCTGCATACAAATGAAGCAACGGCCGATATAAATTATCTGTCTGAGAATATTGCGTGCCAAGTACCAGTTCAGTACAGGCAATACCCACAGCAATAATGCTTCCGCATTATATTTGCATAAAGAGGACAGTATTACGTCTCTTGGGTTAGAAATGTGAGTGGTAGGGTGGATTTCTCTCAAGCCATTTTGTATGGTTTTTGTGTTTGTGGTGTTTCTGTCTGTCTGTCTGTCTGTCTGTCTGTCTGTCGTGAAATAGCTGATTTCTTCACCTGACATGCAGAGGACGGGAGTTTGATCACTACTTTCGATGAACATTCCTATCTCTCTGCTGGGACACTGTGTCTCTGTCAACCCAGGCTGGCCCTGAGAGGCAGCGTTGAAATCATTCGGCGATAGAATGACCTAGCAGTGTTACATGGGGCGGAAAACCCAAACCAAACCAATCAAACACTAGTCATCCCCGCCACTCCGCAGGCCTACGATGATACTTTGTATTCCTTCCAATACTCCTCAAATCAGGAGGTCTTTACGCGTTACAACCTAATATGCCACTTGCCGCGCAGAATTTCTGCTTCGCTCCATCTACCATCATCTTATAAATCGAAACTGAGACAACTACCGAAATGTGTCAAACATGTAAAAAGCACAAGTAAAAAGGAGTAAGTTACATATAGAGTCGCAAGCCTTCAGCTCTTTCAGCCCTCTCCTTGCTTTTTATAACGTAAGATTCCCTTTGAGTTGTTTTTTGTGTGAGATCTATGGATGAGCATAAAGAGACGAGACAAAAGTGGTTCTCCAACACAGATGCCGGAAACTGGGATCCTAAAAGTTTTGAAAGAGATTGTAAAGAGTGAAGATATACACACAACAGTCACAAACCTAAGCCCTAAATAGTGGTCATATTGCAAAATTTAATGATGGATCACGGGTGGAAGTCATGTATTATCTATCGAGTGAGTTCAAATACACCAAATAATCAACTGCCTGTGTACGCTTTGTAAGTAAGGTGTACTTCATGGGCGCTTAATGTGTATGTATTAACATTTCCATGTCGATGTGATGTTTGGTAAACTCACCCAAATTTCTATTTTTGGTTGTTTGGTTTTGGCTAAACGTCCCTTGCAGCACTGTAAGGTCATTTAATGGACGGACTACTTCGACCCTGCGTGTCAGGGCCGACCCGGGTTGAGAGGGATATTGTCCCAGTAGAAAAACGGAGATGTACTCGATCAAACAAACTGCCCCACGCGGGTCTCGAACTCATAATATCCTCTGCGTGATAAGGAGAAGCGCCTAACCAACTTGTTTGTTCGGGTGGGGCTTTTGCGGCTTCATCGACTCTGTAAGGTTATTTCAGCACCAAGAACCATTCAAAAGTATTTGGTTAGGAATTAATTTTGAATTTTGCCTGGGGGTCGGTCAGTAGGCCTACTCTTTTTAATTTTCAACCAACAAGGAATCTTTAAGGCGCTCAACGTGCACGCGGGGCCTCCGAAATTTTTCGTCCTTATTCGAGAAATTTGGTGTTTGATCTTACCTAAGATCAGAGCTGTGGTTGAAAAGGAAGGAGTAGACAAGGAAGAAATGAAGAGATGCAAGGCAGGCGACAAGAGCAGCAAGGAGTAGGGGGAAGGGTCAGACAGTTATCTGAAAGATGAAAGAAGAAGAAAAAGAAGAAGAAGAAGAAGAAGAAGAAGAAGTACGTTGGGGATAAAATGCCGACACTGCCCGGATTCGAACCCGGGACCATTGGCATGAGAGACAAACACCTCTATACCACCAGAGTCCCCATGAGTGGGACTGTGTATGTCTTATATGTGAGCCACAAGAAAAGTGTAGATGGCACTAAGCCGTTGGGAAAACTCTGCCGTGTCATCGGCCAGTCGCTGGACAAGATCTCATCTTGTTGGTGACGAGCAATCAACCACACACGGCCGTGCTCGCGTGTTGAATAATTAATCTTCTGATCACTCTCTTTTTCTCTTCACATGCTGCTTTGCTCAGGGTGGGTAACTGACCATCAACTTTATGAGGATTCTCGTCAACAGCCGACGCGCCTGTCCGCTTCTCAGCGCTCACCAATGGGAGAAATTTGCAGAGAAACGGGATTATTTGTGGGAAGAAGCGTAGCGGAGGTTTGGTTTGGTTACCAGTTTTACGTCCCGTGCAACACAGCGCGGTCACACCACACGGGCTATTATGTGTGGGTCAGTCAAGACAAATCGGTCTGAGAGGGGTAAATCCAAGCAAAATAACGCAGATTGTTCGTATTAGGTATCGAACTCGGATCTTTAGCATGCTAGGCGAAGAACTAACTATTAGAAGTGGGATGCACAAGCTAGTCGTCGTTTTTTTGACAATATGCTCCACTCAATGGATCCATAGTCGGTTATACTCCACGGTAGCTCACAAACCAACGTTCTGGCGGGTTGAGTTAATCTGAAAATTACTCATGTATTGAATGTACACTATTTAGGAATTGAGCATTTCAGGCGACAGAAACTGGAGACTAGTTTCGTGCATCCCAAGGATGACGGTAATAGTGGATGGCAGAATTGATGATAGAGAGGACATTGTACACCCAGATCGGAGAGAGATGGACGTAGGAGCGAACGTATGGACAGGCGTTTTTTCTGCTAAGACAGTGTCCCTCTCAGCCCGGGTTTACCCTGACTGGCAGGGTCGAGGTAGCTCGCCCCTCAAATGTCCTTACAGTGTTGCAGGGGACGTTAAGCCAAAACCAAACCAAAGACATGTGAAAGTGGAAAGGGTGTGGGGGAGGGGAGTGTTTGTTTCTGTGTTTGTTTGGTTAGGATTTTAGGGCTCCATCGTTTTGGTAACTTCGGCGTCCAGAACCATTCAAGAGTCTTTTGGGAAGGATTAAATTTTGAATTTTTCCCGGGCGGCGACCTAAGAGGCCTACTCTTTTCGATTTTTAACCTAGGGATCTTTACCAAGCGCAGCGCACACACTGGGCCTCCGAAATTTTTCATCCTTTTTTGAGAAGACTAGGTGTTTGATCTTATTACACTAAGAAGTAAGATCAGGGGTGTGGTTGAAAGGGAAGGAGTAGACAAGGAATAAGAGATGAGAAGGAAGGCAGGCGACTAAAGTAGCAGGGAGTAGGAGGAGACAAGGGAGAGAGTGAAAGGAAGAGTCAGAAAATTAGTTGAAAGAGTAGACAAATCATCGAAATAGAAGAAGAAGAAAGAATTTATTTGGAAAACATGCCTGCACTGCCCCGGGTTTGAACCCACGACCATTGGTATGAGAGGGAAACATCACTTCCTCTTGACCACGAGAGGACGTGGTTAGAAAGGACGTGTGAGCAGCGGTGGACGCGGAATGGGTATGCGGGGGAGGAGGGAGGGAGTTGTATGGAGGAACAGAATCTGAAATGGGCAAAGAGCGGGCGGAACAAGATGGACCTTGACCTACTGCCTAAAGCAGAAAAGGGACAACGACTTATTGACCTCGGCTAATGATCTTGTCTTGTTGTAATTGTTGGGGTGACGAGTTGGTCCACGGTTTGTGGTGCAAAGTGAGAAGGCGAGGGTAAGAAATTTGGTATCTTTGTTTTTTATCCCCCTCACAGCACTATAATAAGGCCTTTTCAAAGGCGGGAGTTCCAACTTTTACGCCAATATCCAATTAGACGAGAGTCGGAGCCATGAAATCTTCGGAAAAAATCTCAGGATGTGAACCTGGGACCTGTGAGAAGGCGAGAGCAGGAGGTTTGGTTTGTATTTACGCTCTTTTTAAGACTATAAGGTCATTATAGACGTGCTCGACTTCGATTCTGCTTGCCAGGACCAAACCGTGCTGAGAGGGGCACAACATCCCAGTAGAAAGAGAGCGGTGCTCGTTCAACGTGATATCTAACTCGAGTGTGTAACTTTATTTTCTCTGGACTTTGCAGTGTGGTGACCTGTAATATTGTATATTTGAATGATATTGTTATATTATGACTGGTGCAATCCGGCTAAAACAGCCAAAGGAGCAGGCGCCTCTATAAATAAATAACTTCAAACTGACTGGTGCATTGCCTATGTGTCGTGCATCATGCTGATACGTAAATGCATAGCCTATCACTATTGCTTTACGTTTCATCAGAAAGGTGTTGAAAGGTGCTAATCTATGTGTATCTATACATTTTGACTTTTGTTTTTATGGATTTATTCTTCGCCTATCATGTTGAACATCCGATCCCATGTGAAGACTATCTTGTTTTTCTGCTGTGATTCATCTCTCTAATCCCTGTTTGGCCCTTGCTGGCAAGGTCGAAGCAGCCCGTCTCTTAAATGATCTCACAGTGCTGTAAGGGACGTAAAACTCGTAACCAAACCAACCGAAAGGAACTATTGCACTTATCGTTGAGAGTTTAAGATACAATCAATGCGCAGTGCGCAGATCGGAACAAAGGGACAATTTTGCCTTCCTAGAGAATCTTGTTTGACAGAGCAAGAACCTGGAAACGAATTTTTCACGGCATCAAAATAAAGTTGCATAATATTCAATTTTCAAAGTCACCCTGATTAGTGATTCGAGTAGGATTAAAGATCAATACCAAAAAATTCTTTTTAAAATCTACCCCTTTTTTAAAAAGAAAAACCCAACAATACTGTTTTGCAACACGCTTTTTTATTTCTTACAAACGGAATTAGCGTTTTGCTATAGATGTACTGTTTAGGGGTAGTAGATTAAGTAACGATACTAAAGAAATCTCTTTCAAATCTACCCTGTTTAAAAAGAACATGTTTTACAACACCCTTTGTAATTTGCTACATAAGGAAATACCCTCAACAGCAAAGGAAATATTGTATTAGTTCGTTGTTAAGAGTATCCTGTCATTAAATTACAAAGGTTATTGGAAACACACAAAGGAGATGCGACATGTCAACGCAGAAAGAAAGGAATTCATTCCATCTACGTATCTACTATGAGAGAAATCGTGACATCTCCCACTCGAGGTGAATAAGAAATTCCATACATTTGACTTTCAGAAGAGAGGCAGATGGAATAATGTTGATCTGAACAATTGATAAGTTTGCTCGAGAAGAAACGATCACATTTCAGAGTTGATTTAACCATGTCTTGAGTTTCAGCTTATCATTATTTCAGTGTGCATTGATCTTACGTTGAAACAAGACCTTTCAAGGAACACAAAGGGATATAATCAAAGCTGATGAGCTTATCTTGACGTCGGTCTAGATTACGAGACTTTGTCATAAAAAGATAATAGTAGCCTATGTGGACAATGTCGTCTAACTTCATGGACTCTATTGGGTTATTTTTTGTTTAGGAATACGAGCAAGTTAGCTCTTTTCAACTGTCTCCTTAATGTCTTAGCCAAGATGAAGATCAGATATTAAAAAAACAAAAAGAACAATAAAAATTGTCTCACATTGTGTCGTAAAGACAGTAGTATGTGGACATTGTTGTCTAACTTTATTGTTTGTCTTCAGTTATCTTCAGTTAAGGAATACGAGGAAGTTAGCTCTTGATAAAGAATCAAGTCACAAGCATTGTACTGGCAATTAAATCTTTTTTCCTGTGGTGTAATGGTCCCGCCCTTTGTCTATTTAGATATACTATTTCAGAGGAAGCAGACAGAAAATTCGGACAATAGGAACAAGAAGAATCAGATCCGACCAGAGCGGCCACCAACAGTCCACAGGAAGATAGAGAGACAGATAGATAGACCGAGAAAGACAGATAAAATTAGAGAATAACATTGCAATATAGCGACGTGAAAGAATAATATACCATTTCCCTTCCTCATGTAAGTGATAGGTCTATTATTGCAACACGATCCAATATAATAGTATAATAATTTACTTTCTCATTTAAGTGGTCTTATAATGCAACATGATCACATCCAATTTGTTGAGAGAATGAGGGAGTGCACCCCAATGTGTTAACGTTTTTGCCTTGTAACGACAAAAAAACCAACATTCCCTGCGAGGAGAATAAAAATTGTCATTGTCATTGTCAATTTCTCTACAGATTTAAAAGATCGTTTGATTCCCATCCACTTATTGGCAAACCTGTCTGTATTTTTCTCTCTTACACAAAATAATCCCCATCAAACAAACTATTTCCCAGCCCGATGTAAAACTGTCCACAATGAAGGCTTTTCATCGTCCCACAGTCCTCTGCGCCATGCCAGTGCAAGGATCGCATGAATAAGCCTTTTCTCCTTTAAGTGGTCTTTCTGCAAAATGTTAACATGGATTTTCTCGACAAACTTTTATAAACGTTTGATTGCGATCCATTTCTCTGATTATCTATCTTTATTCCCACTCATACATAATATAATCCTCACCACACAAACTTGTTTCCAGCAGGAGGAAACCTGTCTCTTTGTCCCACAATCCTTTCCAGCCTGCAAGTGCAAGGATCGCATGACTAAGCCCTTTATCGTCCCAGCTTCCCGCTGATAATGGGATCGTCGGAGAGAGATAGAGTCGAGAGAAGGAACTTAAAGAAACACGAAGTCATATTATGCTACCGCGCTAATTTTTAATCTTGTTGTGAATTGCCAACAAATCCTAATCCCTTTGGGGAGAAAGCTTATGATATTTTGAGACGGAAAACGGCCCGTGGCAACGTGCATTCTGACGGGGCCGCGGATTACAATACCAAACGTGGATGACCATTAACAATTTTTGCATACAATTCTCTCTCTATCATCCGCGCCTCGGTTGTATGACCCTGATTAATGCACATAGGCTCTCAAATATAGGCTCTATGTTGAGACTGAAGAAATATTGCTGAACGGAAACACAACATCGCAACTTAGGGTACAGCTTTTTTCCCCTCGAAGTCCGACTCCTCTGCCTATACACTCGCCACTTTGCGGTTGTCATCGACAACGATGGGCTAGTTTCTTCTCTTGTTTCAATTAATACTCTCTGGGAACGCCATGAAAGAGATACCTGAAACCCTTGGTGGAGGCAAAGCTGTGGATGAGGTAAAAATATCTGATCTTTTGTAATTTGAGGCGATGATGTTGCAACTCGGGTTATGAGCAAGATCAGAGTTATCAAATTTTCAACATGGATACAGGGGAGTGAAGTTTGAGCAGGTCGCTTTCAAGCTTGCGTCTGAGTTTTCTTTTTCTTTTTTTCTTTTAAAAAAAGGCAATGTTTTCCTTTCTTCTATTGCAATACTGGTAAAGTAATGCAAGCGTTATGATATGATGTGATATGATATCCGGGCTTTGTTAGGCCTTTTGGCCTTTTGCCCGATCTTGTTGAGTCGTCCCTTTTTGTGATCTCCCTGGCTCAGTTTAATATTGGTAGGCTCCATGTACTGGCTCCACAGCACGTTTAGTCTCTTTTTGAAACAATTGAGTGACGTTGCAGTCACGACCTCGTCTGGGACAAGTTATTTGATTTTAACAATGAACGACGTTTGGTAGCCTATTTGATTAATCAAATATTGCTTTGCACCCCTCTCTAATTTTTTTTAAGTAGCTCGTCTCTTTTATAACTTTGCAGTATTACAAGGGACGTAAAACTAGATACATAACCAAACTAAAGCATCATCATCTCTCTTCTTATCCCTTCTCTCCATCATACGAAGCAAAGCCACCCCAATCTGAGAGTTATAAACTGTTTATCTTACTACATGGCTGTCACGTATGGTTAAGCTCTTCACCTATCACCCGGATGACCTGAGTTCGATCCAAATGAAGATGATCTAGGTTTATCTACTGGGACTCCTCCGTCACAGCCCAGGTTGCTCTGACAAGCAGGGTCGAAGTAGCCCGACTCTTGGTGAGCTTACAGTTTTTGGTTAACAGTTCAACATCCCTTGCAACACTCTAAGGTTATTTAAGAGGCGAGCAACTTCGTGCAGGAGACGTAAAACTAGACACCAGACTTAACCAAACCATCACTATCTCTCTTCTTATCCCTTCTCTCCATCTCACGAATCAAAGCCACTACCGTCTGAAAGTTTTAATGACACTCCAGTAAACTGTTTATCTTACTGCACGGCTCTGGTAGACCAGCTGACCTGGGTCTGGCTCCATAGCTCAGCGGGTTTAGTTTTGGTTTTTATGCCCCCTGTAAGACTGTAAGGTCAATTTTTGGACGGGCTACATCGACCCTTCCTGCCAGCGCTAAAACCGGCGCTGTAGTGTAATGGTTAGTCTCTTCGCCTTGCACGCGTAAGACCCCGGTTCGATCCACGATCGCGGACGATCTGTTGTTTTTTTTGCTGGGATTTTTTCACTCTCAGCCCGGGTTGGCCCTGGCAGGCAAGGGCGAAGTAGCCCGTCTCTTAAATGACCTTACAGTGTTGCAGGGGACGTAAAACTTGTAACCATACCAAACCAAACCAGCACTAACCCAGGCTGAGAAGGTCCCAAGACCTCAGCAAAAATACGGACACTTTGGCCCAATCAAACTGCCGTCCTCTGCGTGATAAGTAAAGAGCGCAACCATTCCAATACAGACGCCTTTTGGTGCCACGGCTTACTAGTTCTCGGCAAGGGCAAGGTTGAAGATGATTATTTTTTTTATAGAGACTTTCGCAGGTTGATCTATCTATCTATCTATCTATCTATCTATCTATCTATCTATCTATTTATCTATCTATCTATCTATCTATTTATCTA
>JAUKPP010128089.1:0-15215 GCA_032273245.1 Phyllaplysia taylori
AGAGGGAGAGAGAGAGAGAGAGAGAGAGAAAGAGAGAGAGAGAGAGAGAGAGAGAGAGAGAGAGAGAGAGAGAGAGAAGTCGTAGTGAAAGGGTGAGATAAAAAACAATAAGCCCACCTGTTATCAATATTTTTTTCCGATGAGTGGGGCGGGTTTATGGGTCTCTGCTATAGTGTTAATATAACGACTTCTGAATAGGCAAAAATAGGGCTACAGGTGAAGACAGATAGATTTAGGGAAGAGAAAAAAGATAAAGGATTAGCGCAGGAAGGAGAACAGAGGAAGAGAGAGGAATAGAGACAAACAGGGGAACAACGAGCGTCGAGCGATCGAGCAAGGGAGAGTGAGAGAGAAGGCTAAGAAAAGACTAGTGTAAAAACTCAGCGTCATGGTCAGTTGGTCAGCTGCCTTCTTTCAAGAGTGGCACTGGTTTGTGGCAATTGTATGGCAGTGATATTGCTGGTTTGTGCTATGGTGTGTGGCACGTGTGTCCACTCTGTTACAGCCTTGCGCAATGACCAGCACACGTGAAGGATTCCACTCTTAACAAGCCCGCCACTTAATAATACAGGGCGCATAAATAAAAGGTTATCCAAGTTCAAAGCGGTAGTGTCACCATACCGTTAGATTTCCCTCCCAAAATTTTATACCAATTCAGGGCAGGCTTTTTTTTGCGTTGAACTGATGCTAAAATTATCATTTCAGGTTTACTCATAGTTATGCACCAGCGTCACGAGATAGGGGTCTTGATCTGTGCTTGGTTCGCTTTGTGCGCGTCGAACAACTTGGTGTGATGAAGCAAATCAAAGAGAAACACTCTTTTGCTGATTTGATCTGGGCAAGATCTAAGTTACTACCGTCCGTAGGTTGAATGTTCACTGTTTGGATACGTTATAATATTATATTGTCAGATCCTGTACTAACCCTTGCAAAGATCCAGATGACCACTGACCAGATAGACTTTGTTTGAAATTTTAAAGTAACAAAAAATGTTTGTCAGCTGTGCAAGATGTTTTTCAAGAAATATATAATGAGAGAGGACCAGAAAAAAACAGACAATTTGGGCCTTTGGTAAGAAAAGAAGTATTGAGCACATGAAATGAAGCTGAATCAAAAGAGTGGATACTCTGGAAGGCAGAGGACGGCCAGATTTACAGAGAACACTAATGCCGTGAAAGAAACTGGTGGAACATCCAATAGATATGAGTACTGTCCCTTGCAACTCTGTAAGGTCGTTAAAGAGACGGTCTAGTCCGACTCTGCCTTTATGGGCCAACCCGGGAAAAGAAGGGACGAATCAGAGTAGAAACACGCAGAGAATCCGCACCTGGCACCGAACTCGTGTCTTCCGCGGGATAGGATAAAAACCTAACCATTACACCGCAGGCGTCGGTTGTGTGTGTACGCGTATGTGTGTGTGTGTGTGTGTGTGTGTGTGTGTGTGTGTGTGTGTGTGTGTGTGTGTGTGTGTGTGTATCACTAAACAAAATAGATATGTTTTCAATTATACAATACAGTAATACATATTACAGTGGCAACCAATTACACAATAAATGCACATAATATCATGTTTGTTTATGTGTGTAGGTATAGGCCCATTTGCATGTGTGTTCGTGTGTTCGCGCGTGTGAGCGTTATATTGGCCTTTTGCTGGAACGTAACTGCTCTAACTCAACGAAGCTGCCCATGATTAGTCGGATCGAAGTAGCCTGCCTCTGAAATTACTTTTCCTTACAGAGTTGAAAGGGGCATGAAATCGTAACCAACTGACAAACGAGGTAAAAAGTACGGTACAACTTTACTGGTTCTCGTCGGGTAGTTGTTGTCGTGACCCAGTTTAAGGGGAAACAACTAGTAAATAGGAAATTATCCATCACATTTTCTCCAGTTACGTCCCTTACCCTTTGAATTTGTGAAATGGCCACAGAAAAACTTGATCTAACTTCCATTTTTGTAGCTGACTGACATTATAGATGAGTGGACAAATTCCATCAAATTGTCAAAGATTCTGTTGCTAGAAAGCACTTACCATCTGTGGAGGCATAAGGCTTTGAGCTTCATGATGCTCTGGTGCACATTCCTCAATATCCAAGCACCGGTAAATTTTCACTTCAGCAATGTGGCTCTCGTGGTCGAGAGGTTATGGTAAAAAGTTGGTCTCTCATCTT
The DNA here is from genome assembly GCA_032273245.1 of Phyllaplysia taylori. NCBI lineage: Eukaryota > Metazoa > Mollusca > Gastropoda > Aplysiida > Aplysiidae > Phyllaplysia > Phyllaplysia taylori. The sequence goes on from JAUKPP010128089.1 coordinate 2,169, forward strand.
TTGTCCCGGGTTCAAGCCTTTGACAGTGGAGGCACCCCCCCCCCCCCCCTCCCAAATTTATTTATTTTTACACCGTACACCGAGAGTTTTTCTCTTTTTGTGTTTCATTATAAATTCTTAAAATTTTTCGTGGGAATTATAGAAACGGACATTCGTACAGTGGTATGTTGTTTTATTTGGAATGTAATTTGCACTTTTTTGTGTTACTTTTGTCATTATACATGTTCCGGGCACGCTGCAATCACAACAGTATAGAAATTACCGTATACTCCTAGGCCTACTTGTTAAGAAAAGATAAATCAGAGTAAGACATTTATTAGTGGATTATTGCATCTAAACCCGTCAGTGGATTAAAGCAATCTCTTGAGTGTGGTGAGTTTGTTAACCTCCACTGTATTTCAATAAAATACACCGGTGACTTTGGTGTAATGATTAGACCTTTTGCCTATCACTACTATCGTGCGGGAGACCCGAGTTCAATCCCACGTGCAGACGATCTGCGTTATCTACCGGCATGCATTCCCCCTGAGCTCTGGTTGGCATTGACAGGAAGGGTCAAGTAGCCCGTCAATCAAATGAGTTTACTGAGTTTCAAGAGACGTAAAATAAGATACCAAACAAAAACAATTGAATACACTTGAATGCAGGCCACTTACGCCCTGCATACTTTGCTATGTTTGTTCGCGAGGAATACCACGACTCAGTACTTAGATCATAGCTTGATGTATTTGGAAACAACAAAAAATATCAATCTTTAAAACACACAAAACTCACTTGAGAAGCACCAAAATTTCATGACTAAAATTTGTATTGAAGAAGTGTGAAAAATACAGAAAATCTATCATTGCACGATAATCTCATTTTGAAATATCTGATCAATAAATCAGTGTGGTCTTGTGTGCCGTGAAGCCTCTTGTTGTAGTCCACTGTGTCATACTATTTCTTTCCTGGGGAAGAAGAGAATTAAACGACTATTTAGGCAACGATGGAAGTTTCTGAAACTAGTTTTTTTTTTTTAAACATTATTTTGCTTAATTTGACATCTTTGTGTCCTCTCTGTGAATATCCGTGTGTGAAAATAACAAATCACAAACACCCCCACCGCACCCTGTAAAAGAAAAAGGAAGAAAGGCAAAAACAGCAATAAATATTCACTCCATTCCCCCCCCCCCCTCTTTCTAATCAACCCACCTCCACCGAATAACATTCCTCTACAGATCTTCCTTTCTCCTTTTCCTTTTCTATATTTGTCTCAGGCTGTTTTCATGGCCATCCTTCTTTTTTCCCCCATCCATTTCCCAATACATCAAACTTTGATTAAAGCCAAGATAAACAATTTTCAATCCTCTCAGCATAACTAGCCTCACGTTACAAAAAAATTGATCGCATTAAATTGGAGTAGGAATTAAAGAAGGAATTTATAATCTAATGCCTTCTCAAAGATCAGGATCAAACAGAGCCGAGAGCAAAATGAAAATACCATCCTACATTTTGCCAAGTACTTGTATACATAGTTCTCGTGCAAACTCATCAAGATCAACACCTCCCCTCCCCTCCTCCTCAGAGTTTGGTATCCTCTTACTGTGTTTTTTTTTATATATTAAAATTGATAAATTTAACAGCATGAAGTCAAACTTGGTGGTAGCCTATTTTGCAAGTGAAGCTTTCCTGTAAAAGAAATACAGACTGCCCATTTACGGACCCAAATCAGCCTGTTGATTTAGCTTCTTGCTTAAAATGTAGCCCACGAAAAGTTATTGAGTTTGTGCAAATAGTCTTAAACGCGAGAACTCTCTTTTTATCCCCCCACCCCACCCCATCTCTCTCTCCCTCTCTCTGACACATATTATGTACCAAAGATACGAATATGACTCTCTTTCTTCCTCCCCCCTCTCTCTCTCTCTCGAAGACACACACAAACACGTATTGTGACATATCACGCATCTACAGAACTTTCTCTCTCTTTCTCTCTATCATGCATGTGCACACAAAGACAACAACTGCACAAAAAATACTTACACATACACACAATACTGCCCACAGAACTACTCACACGAACTCACACACATACCAACACATATGCACACGATCACATACACGATCACATACAGACAAACAAACATACACTAACAAACACACAGACAGGAACACACACACACATAAACTTACACACATACCATAACACATGCACACTAAAATACACATACCGTAACATGCACATACACACAAACACACCTGCACACACACACACACACATTAACAAACTAACACATCCCTCATTTATTTAGTCAGAAGTTACTATAAACGCACCAGCATCTTTTGCTGTTTTATCCTTCACCCCTCACACACACAAAGACAACGACCGGCGCAGTGGTGTAATGTTTAGGCTCTTCGCCTATCATGCGGGAAGACCCTAAATCGATCCCCCGTCGCGGACGATCTGGGTTTTTTTTTCTGCTGGGATTTTTCCCCTCTCAGTCTGGGTTGGCCCTGACAGGCAGGGTCTAAGTAGCCCGTCTCTTAAATGTGTGGCAGAGGACGTAAAACTGGTAACCGAACCAAACAAATACAAAGCACCCACGACCAAATCTCTTGTCCGGAACCTCCTCCTCAGGTTCTTCCGGTGGTGGCGCTGGTGGTGGTACGACTGTCTCACGCCATGACTCGCTCAGCTGTTCCGACTGGACCATGGACAGAAGACAGATGAGCTCATCCCCTGGGGGTGGACACAGCAGGGATTGGTCAGTCTTATTGTTTCTTCTTGTGTATAATGACGTGGGGAAATGATAATTTCCTACGTGTCTAGAAAATTCATAACGCGGTCATTTAGATAATATAATATACCTAAGTAAGTTTTTAGGCTGTTCGATGTAGTGTAATATTGATATCTTTTTAAGGGAAAAGAACCCAAACAACACACCACATAACGTATAAGAAATGTCTTGTATCCAGAACATTATATGAAGAAAAATAAATATATATACCAGGACGAAAGTGCCTCTCTAACAGAGATTATAACAATCAGGAATCCAAATGGCTCAACCGAATTTGTAACACTCATTATAAATTAGAGTTGGATTTCGATTGTTTCCTCAAGACATTTCGATGGGGCTTCGTTAATGCAGAGTCGCCATGCAGGTAAATAAACTATGATTTACTGCAAACGTGTTCAATGAAAATTCCACGGAGAATAGAATACAGAAGTGAAAGAAGGACTGAATGGCCTGCGCCAAGGACAAAAGGCAGATAAGCTTGTCCCCCTGATGCCTGATAAAGCAATGGCCAGTTGGCTTCGTTGTTAATTGTGCATGATAAACGTTCAAAAATATTATGTGTCTAGACAAGTCATAACGTCACGCCACATCATAAGTGCCCAAGTCTGTTTTTGGACAATTTCAGCTTTTTATTTGATTGTTTTCGTTTTAAATTTTACGTCCCTTGCAAAATTATCAGGCCAATTTAGAGACGGGCTACTTGGACCCTGCCTGCAAGGGTCAAGCCTGGGCTGAGAAAGGCATATCTCACCAGTTGCTCCAAGACACATCCGGTCTCTCACAGCCTGAATGAGGTCATCAGAGTTACGGACATCAGTGACTAATTGACCTTTGGCAAGGTCAGCCGGATCAGGGGGAGGTAACACTTCCCGGTGGCGTCTTTTCCTGACACGACGTCCATACTGGAATAAAGACATAACGTCGCTTAGGCTAACCAGCTGTTGTATTTGAACAATGCGGATAGTAAAAGCATTTTTAATTTTGTAAACATGAAAGAAGATAAGAGAATAATACCGTTAAGAAGGATTGTTCAATGATATCAAAGACGACACGAGAAATGGATGTTGTTACAGTTTTCAGTAATGAGAAACGACAAGGGGAAAGTAATGAGGAAATTATCCCTGTCAAAACACTGCCTCGGCGACACGCTCTGTCTGACACTACTTTCCATCCCTCGTACCAATAGAAGGTAAAAGAATTAAAAAGGCCAAGAGAAAATTGATAATATTGTCAGGAAATATTATAATTATGATAAAAGTTTTTGTTTGGTTACCAGTTTTATGTTCCTTGCAACTCTATAAGGTCCTTTAAGGGACGGGCTACTTCGACCCTGCCTATCAGGGCCAACCCAGGCTGACAAGGATGAAATTGCAGCTGAAAAAAAGCAGATCGTCCGCGCGTGGGGTCGACTTGAGTCTCCCGTATGGCAGGCGAAGAGCGTAACCATTACACCACAACGCCGGTAATGAAAGTAATGATGAAGGAAGAAACAATAAATCAAAAGGAAGAAAGAGCAAACTGGACTCCCCTTCCCCCCTCGATTAAAAAAAAATCTAAACTCGGCTATGTCCATTTTTTTTAAAAATCGGGTGTTCTTTTTGTATAGAATCGTGTTCGTCATTATCCACATCTACAAGGAGTAAACATATTCTAGTTCAAGACCCACTTGTGCCCTACATTTTTTAGGAGAAAAAGTGGTCGTTTGTTTTAAACCCACTTGCTCCATGACAATTTTTGTACCAAAAGTCGACATAACCCAGGTCTGAAAAAACAGCTCTTCAATTACTCTACTTGAGTATAGGAAAAAGAGGAACAAATTTACCAATATTCTTGTTACATGTCTAGAAATATAAAGTTAACAAATTAAAATGTAATAGTATTGGCTCTAGAAAAGTTGGGCAATTCGAAGATGTGTAATCAACTAGAGATGAAGTGACGTTCTTATAAAACTCAATAATGGCTGGTTGCTATTTCCAGTGGCTGCTGATTGCAGTGAATGTGATTTTTTTAAACTTAGAAGAAAAAAGTGGTCGTTTAAACAGGTGGTCTTTTCAGACAGGTTTAATATATAGAAACAATGATATTTGGGAGTCGATGGAAAGTGGTTGTTTGTGCAGGTGGTCGTCTTATACAGGTGGTCGTCTTATACAGGTCGTCGCTTGAGCTGGTTCAACTGTACTAGTCATTCTGGTTGTGCCTGGAGTAACATGCTGGCATGTGGAAGACAAATGTCTCAATCTGGTTTTCATTTCACAAAACCTTGTATAAAAAAAGAACGAAAGAAAACTATCACCAGTAATGACAGATCGATGGAAAAGCAGAGGGAGAGCCTAGTTCATTTCCTTGTGGTATTGCCAAAGAGCTTATAAATTCATAAAGAGATGCAAGCTCGTTATGGATTAGTAAGCGGAAAGAGAAAGAAAAATGTATTCGCAAAAGAGTAGCACAATTCCTAGTCTAGCGCGTCACTCCGTCATAAGAGAGTAAAATACTAGAATCATGACGTGGTTGATACGAATCAATATTTATCGCTAATTTATAGGTGTTAGGTTAACAATAATTTTTAAGGGGATTTTCTATTTGCTTGTGCACTCTAAAATAAGTGTGTGTCTTGTTCTTTTCATCTGGTAGTTTTTAAGGCGTATTTATTTATAGAGAGCTTTTTTGCCATTTTGGCTTGGACCATAGCAGGGTGGAGCCCTGTCGGATAAGCGCCATGTTTGAAGAAACGCGCCTTAAAGTTGGGTCATAAAGGGAGGTAAGTTACAGCTTTCGGTACTCCTTCTCTCCGGTATTGTCCTGTTTCCCTGTCTGCGCAATAATGTCTGTGGGTCGTTATAACCTTAGCTTGCCTTGTATTAACGGCATGCTGAGAATCCTCTAATAAATTCATAACGATTCACTAGCTTTCGACCGGCCCTGTGGTGTAATGTTTAGGCTTTTCGCCTATCATGCAGAAGACCCCGGTTCGATCCCCGGTCGTGGACGATCTGTGTTTGTTTTCTGGTAGGATTTTTCCCTCTCAGCCTGGGTTGGCCCTGAAAGGCAGGGTTCAAGTAGCCCGTCTCTTAAATGACCTTACAGTGTTGCAGGGGACGTAAAACTGGTAACCAACCAAACCACTTGCTCTCGTGCCATCAACAAGCCGGAGTCTCCCACTCCAAAACAACAACGCAAAGTTGTAAAAAAGATTAACACTTAAAAAAAAGAAAACAAAATCAAGACAAAATGAGGGCAAAATATTCCTGAAACTACAAAGAACATAATTTGTCTCGGGTGAAAGTCTCCCTCTTTTCTGACAGTCTCTGTCAGTATGTATTTCTGTTTTCCTCTCCCTTTCCCTTTCTCTATCCTTCTCAAAAAAACAGTCTTCCTTTTTTACTCTCTATTTTCTTCCTTTCTGCCCCTCTCCATGCCTCGCTTCCCCTCTCTTTCTCTTTCTATCTCCTTCTCTGCCTCCGTGTCTCCTAGTTGGTAAATTTGCTTCTTTTCGATCTACAGATGTGAGAACGACATTCTGGCATGCATTCTATTGATCAGCATAGTTGTCATCCCGCAAAAAAATCGATCTAAGCGGAAACCTTCTGGGCATTAGTGTCCATATTTTTCGTCGCACGGTGTGGTATACGTATTTATCCATTCCCTTTTCCACAACAACCACACAAACAAAACAAAAACAACGCCTTCCAACTCCCCTTACAACAATCCCCACGACTACGACTGCCATCGGCACCCCATCGCTAAATCAGCGGCAGCAAACAAACAAAGGAAAAGGTAAAAAAAAAAAATTAAAAAGAAGAAGAAGAAGAAAAAGAAAGAAAAAAAAAAAAAAAAAAAAAAAGATAAAACCGCCGCATTTTTTTCTTAAATAATGCTGATTCCGATTATATATGACAAAGAAGGGTTGGTAGGATGAATGCTTGATTTCGAGTCCCCGGTGGGGAATCTTCCGGATCACATTAAAAATACCACCCATTGGTTTCATTAGCATCCATTAGGTTTTTCTCCATAGCGCTCTCAAAATTCTAAAGGATAAAATCAATATTATTTAGAATCGCGCTTGTGTTCTCTTTTCCTTGGATTCTTTTTTTTTAAATCAATTTTGAAAAGGAGGGAAGACGATATCAATGTGTCGTACCTAAAAAAAAGCGTGCTCATTCACAATGGCACATACACATCCATCCATCCACTTTAGGCAAAAACAGCTAAAGCAACTTGCGCCTCTATAAACGACTAACTTGAAACAAATCCACACACACACACACACACACACACACACACACACACACACACACACACACACACACACACACACATACACACGTACACATTACACACGCATCCCTGAACACACACACACACACACACACACACACACACACACACATTGTATTCGTATGTTTGAATAATGAGTGTTCGTTTCTTCCCATTTTTCCAGATCTTGTGTCCGAATAGCTCGTTCTTTGCTGTTCTTGATGAAAACCTGTACACTCTCAGTAAAGAAGGACGTGACAAGTGCTAAGCACACTATTCATAGAGGCCAATGACTTAGCCAATCCTTTTGGACACTGGTGGCAATACTTAATTGATGACAACTCATACGTAACCCCACTGCAGAATATCTGTACTTCAATTTTCGCCCAGTGCTTACCTAATGGGTGTCCCGTGTTAAATCATGCATTCCTACGCTTCTTAGTCTGTTTTAGGTGGGCAATTTCTGGAGCAACAAAGATAAAACATATCTAGGTTGCCCCAGTTTTCACCCACCTAAGAACGCGTAGGAATACACAGTTTAACACTAGATTCCCATTAGGTGGGCGAAATTTGGCACTTGGCGAAAATTGCAGCACAAAAGATAAAAACAAGACTGGCAATTCATGTTTACCTACGAGACCCCGTAACTACGCGTTGAGATTATGGTGTCTTCTTTTTTAAAGAGTATAGCATAAATTCATCAATATGTCCATTGGCAACTAATGGTTTAGTCTCTGTGCCAACAATATTTTGTATAAAAAGCTTAATGACAGATAATCATACCACAGGCACTTTCTTCTTGGGCGGCATTTTCCGGAAGTTTATTAGATGTTGAAAGGAGATCTATTTTGTTTTGTAAAATGCAAAGTATCTACACAAATTTAGATGATGTCATATTAAGTAGGACAATGCAATTCTGGCACGTCTTTTGATATCTTAACCTCTGTCGTTCTCATCTCTTTGATTTATTTGCCATTAAGGTAGATTAATAACAGTTCAATCCTGTAAGGGGCGTCGCTTTTATCTTCCGTATCAACTAAGTAAGGAGAAGAAAAGAACTGTATTCAATTTGATCTGTCTGATTTGTTTGATTACTCGTCTTTTCAACAGCACTTGATCTCATAAAAAATGCGTATTTCATGAAACATAATTTACACCACCCGTCTTTATACTGTTCATCCCATCTCTTTGGCCTCATTTGGTTTGGAGCTTTGTTTTATGCCTCTTGTAACACTGTAAGGTCATTATAGAGTCAGCCTCGTCTAACGAGGGGCCCAGCTTCTGTCCGCTGCGTAATCCGCGACAAGGCTAACCATTGCACCAGTCACACCGACCACCCCATAAGGTCGCGCGTCCACTGACCTGTTTTGTCAGTTGCAGGCCAGGCTCATATGTATATTATATATAGAAGAGCCTCGCCGGCAACTGACAAAAGATGTCAGTGGACGCACGGCCTTACTGGGCTTTTCAAAGATAAATAAAACAAGGAGTAAAATGCTAGAAAAGCAGCAATCTCGACAATTTTTTCTCGTTGGAAGGACGAGAAATATCGACTCCGTTCTTACACATCTCACTCGAGGAACAAAATTAATCGATACCAACATTTCCAAACAACAGCTTTACCGGAGCAACAACAGAATGAGTTTGCTTGTACCGTACTGGAAGATTTCCATCACAATGACACTTCTCTCGGTCTTTCTATTCCACCCCACCCCCTCCCGGTTCCTCCCCGACCAGATCTCTTGTGACAATTACGTACACTTACAAGAACAAGGTAAAAAAGAAAACACGCATGGGTGCTTGAACACATAATCGCAAATGCAAACATTCATTTCTTTCCTTATTTTCTTTTTCTCCTGCGCAACAAAAGCGTTCTTATTTGCAGTTTTCTTTACTGGGAACGTGAGTGTACAAGGCTGACGTATGTTGTATAGTTGAGTGTCCTATTTCTTTTTTCTTTCTTTCTCTCTTTTTTTTTTTTTATTATCTCCCCCTCTCTCTCTCTCTCTTTCTCTCTCTCTCCACACACCCAAACCAGACTTCTTCTGAGAATTACAAACTTACAAGCACAAGCCAAAAGAGAAAATATGCATGGATGCTTGAACACAAAGTCGCCAATTCAAACATTCAAAATTTCTATTTAACTGTTATGCACAACAGCACTATCACTTTAAGAGTTTTTCACCGAGAACTCTAGCTTACAAGGCTAAAACATGTCGTGCAGCTGAGTGTCCATCCTCACTATAAGATTTAGATAACAATCACATTTTTCTTCCTCACACCCCCCCCCCCTCCCCATTCCCTCTGTCTTTCTCAAATATTTTGGTCTGGTTACCAGTTTTACGTTCCTTTAAAAACCGTAAAGTTATTCAAGTGACAGGCTACTTTGATTCTGCCTGTCGGGGAAAACTTAGGTTGAAAAGGATGAATCCCACCAGAAAAACCGACATCGTTCACTCTTGGGATCGAAACACTTTCCCTTGACATTCACTTCTATTGTCATGAGATAACATTATAAGGCAGAGCGTCCATTGACCTGTTTTGTCAGCTGCAGGCCAGGCTCATCTATATATGATATATACATATGAGCCTGGCCTGCAACTGACAAAACAGGTCAGTGGACGCTCCGCCTAATGCAGTTTTAGAGAAGCCGTCTGACTCAGATCAAGTTTATCATATAACGTACATACTAAGAAATATAAAGTTGGATTCTCACATACATACAACCTAAACACGGACACAGCATATTTTCTACTCAAGCGTCCTTGAAAGCAAACACAGGCAGGAACGTTTTGCTTATTAGTCGAAATGTTTTCAGTTTTATTTGTTTGTTATCTTTGTTTGGTTTGGTTATTAGTTTTACGTCCCTTACAACACTGTAAGATCATTTAAGAGTCGAGCTGTTTTGGCCTTGGCTGTCAGTGCCAACCGGGGATGAGAGAGACAAATCTCAGCAAGAAAACGCAGCTGCTCGTCTGCAAAGAGAAAGGAAGAAAGGAAAATTGAAAAGAAAAAGAGAGAGAGAGAGAGAGAAAAGAGACTTGGAAAGGAAAAATAAGAAAAGGACAAAAACAGAGCAAGAGAGAGGAGTCAAAAAAGAAAAAAAAGAGAGGGAAGAGAATACATCGAGAGATAGAATTAGAGACAGACTCGGGCTCAAGAGAGAGAGAGAGAGAGAGAGAGGGAGAGAGAGAGAGAGAGAGAGGGAGAGAGAGAGAGAGGTGGGGGGGGGTTGGGGGCGGGGGTGATGGCGTTGCTAAGTGTGTGGGAGCGCGCGTATATGTGTGTTTATGTGTGAAAGAAAGAGAGAGAGAGAGAGAAAGAGAGAGAGAGAGAGTAAGACAAAGACTAAGACATGGGGAAAGAGACGAGAAGTCTGAATCTCATGACAGTAATAAAGTAAAAAAAAAAAAGGCACATTTCAGGCTACTGGCCTTGAAGATATTAATATGTTCTTCTGGGAAAAAACACTGCAATGAAATCATAGAATTTGAGCGCTGGTCAAAACGCGTCTATTGTCGTCGCCTTTTTTTCTTGTTAATTAGAAAAACCAATAAAGAGAACAAAAAGACAATAGAAAAACAATAGAAATAAATTACGCAGGGAATTTGAATTGTGAACTATTTGCAGGAAAAGGACGGATCCAGTGACACAATGGTACAAAAAAGCCCTTCTATTTGCCACCTTGGCCTGCGCCAAAAAGCGGGTATCAAGACGGAGTGTCTCCAACGAGAACAGCAGAGTCGCATGTCCCAGTTAGAACTGAGCAAATCCTAGCAATTTCCTGTCCACGTCAAAATTGCTCTGTGCTCACAGAGCGCACCATGGTGAAAGGCCCGGATAAGCTGTTCCTTTATTCGCGTCGCCTCCCGCAAGTACTTCGTCTGCGCCTGACGTCGGCGATCCCTTTCCTGGCTCACTACTGACTTCCGGTGACACTGACGTATGAAGACATCCGGAAAAAAGGGGTAGCCATTGCGATGTCTCCATCTTTTGGTAGCCGGGACATGAAAAAGAGGACTAAAAAAAACGGGAGAGAGAGAGAGACAGAGAGAGAGACAGAGAGAGAGAGAGAGAGAGAGAGAGAGAGAGAGAGAGAGAGAGAGAGAGAAGGGGTGGGGGTGAAGAGGGAAAGAATGAGTGTGTTTGTGTGTATGTGTAAGTGGGGCAGAGTGAGTTTGGAGGGAGTGGGAGAAGGGGAAAGTGTGTGTGAGGGAAGATCGTTTCCTGTGCACTTAAGCAAAACCGCAGTCTATGCAGTTTAAAATCCTTCTTTTATTTGAAAAATGCATTTTGTTTCGACGATAGCCTCGTACATTCTAACACTTTCTCTAGTATTGTGCTAACAATGTACTTCGCGTTTCCAAAGTGTGAAGAGATACGCAAAGATCATAGTTAGGCTACTCAAAAATCGCATTATCGACAGAGGTACCGATCAATTTTCGGGTCACTGCACTAAAGCTGAGCAAAGCTGAAAGTGGAAGAGGAAAAGAGAGAGAGGGAGAGAGAGCTAGAGCCAGAGGGCAGGGGACATTGAAAGGAGAACAGAGAAAGAGAGAGAGAGAGAGAGATAGAGGGAGGGAGGGAGAGATAGCTAGAGCGAGAGAGGAGATTGAAAGGGAAAAAGAGGAAGAGAGAGAGAGAGAGGGTGAGTTCAAACACAATGTGGGGGCTTTGCAGGTGTTTTGGTGTAGTCCTCTCTTTATCTTTGCTCTAATTGTTACTATTATTGTCTTTTTCTATTTCCCGGAGCGGAATTGACATTATTGTATCAATAGTGCCGTAAAATATCAACAAAGCAAACAAACAAAAGACAGATTCCCCAGGTTACACAAGCATCTGAATCATAGTATTTCTGCTTGGATGCTGTGTCTTTCCCCCCCCCCCCCCCTCACCCCCAAGCCTTGGTTGCCTCCGACAGGCACGATCGATGCAGTCCGCCTCTAAGATTACCTTATGGCGTTACAAGAGGTGTATAAAAACAACCATAGCAGCAACAACAAAATAAACAAAAAAACAAATAGAATTTCAGTCTAGAAGTATCAGATTCCTATCCACGCCCCACTTGTGGTCTTTACGTTGGTCATGGGGGTTCAAATTTATATAATGGATAGTTTAGGCTTTTTCTTTCTTCCTTTTTTCCTTTTTTTTTTTTTTTTACCTGAACTTAGGTGAATAAAGGATTTTTTTATCATTTGCAGATGGACAAAAAGAGTTCCATCGAAGTCTGTTAAATAGTATTTTGAGCCCTGTTGAGTCCGTGTGTATAATAATTTATATCTTATTCTCCATTCATCAATGTTTTCCTCACGGGCCTGACGAAGAGAGGTGTTCTCTCGAAAATTCGCATTAAAAACATGTAATACTAAACTCATTTTGGATGAGGTTGGTAACTTTTATTGTTTGTATATCATTATGTATAAACTCCCAGAAGGAGTTCCACTTCCTTTGAAAACCAGAAATAAGGAATAATGATATTGTCCCATTATCGGTTGAATAATACTTTTATATTTAAATCACTTTATACAATTTTCATTCTAAGCAGAGCAACTGTGCCTACAAAGTTTTATTTTGCTAGTGCCCACTGAGAGCCAGCGTCTACAAGCGACGCGTACCTGCCTGGTGTATCAATTATTGCCCCGAGGGCGGTAATCGAAGTTTGATGAGGAAAATGCTCTTGATCTAGTACTTGTCACAGCTTTGTGCCCCCAGCCTTTAGCGGATGTGTTACCTGCACGAACAACTATCGATTTTATCAACATTTTGAACACTTGGGACCGACAAGTTTTGCAAGTCACTGCGTGCACGCTCCTGTGGCCTTATGTATCAAGCTAGGCGTATGACCTTGGTTTGCGTAGAACGCTGCATCTAGGTGTAGCTAAAAATTTCGGATGCACAAAACACTTGTAAGTCGCCCACAAACTTACGCCAGCGGGTGAGTTCTAGAGTGGGATGCACGAAGCTAGTCGGTCGTTTTTTCGACTAAATGCTCAATTCCATAAAAGCGTAATTTCGATAC
>JAUKPP010128200.1:0-15209 GCA_032273245.1 Phyllaplysia taylori
GTGAAATAATTTTTTCACCTATTGGCCCAAACATTGTTTTATGTATTAGAGACAACCCTCCTCTATATTTTGGTACTTAATTGTATTTCATGGGATTCAAAGATTTCACATAGCACATAAAAATGTGTCTGAAAGTAGGGTTAGTCTGGTGACACACGTCACATGGAATGGCCCTGCAATATACATTATTGTTTAGAGGTAGTAGGCGTACATATTATATCCTCTATTTTGTGTTGGCATATATATGGCCTGTTGTGTTGTTTCATTGACAAAGTAGTGAAAATGATATGGTTAGAAGCAATTTTCATTTCAAACACCACCATTAAGAATTATATCAATTTTACAAAATTATACTTTCATGAACAAAACACACCACACACATTCACATTACAAAAGAAGTAGGAGAAGCCTATGGAAATACATATGGTAGGTAAACGGTGACAATAGCTATCTTGTACACTGACATAATGACAAATTTTATAGCTTGATTTGTAGGGCCCATCACTACGAAAAGGTGCTAGCTACAGTGGTCTATGCCTATTAAATTACTAATTTGAAAAATCAGAACTTTTACTCTGTAAATATATACCCCTCTACAAACCTGGTTCCACAGCTTTTGGTTGCTTTTTTCAATCCAAAATGATAAGCAACACAATTTTATATCTTCAGTTTCACTATACTCTCGTTCTCCGTACTCATGGACAGTTTTCATAAAACAAGACACTAATAAAATTCGTATGGGTATGGTTGTATCAGGTTGGCTATGGTCGAATGGCATGATCCAACCGCACTTGGTTGTCTGATGTGACCGCTGCTTTTGTTATAAGCCGACAGGCACGTCCCATCTTGGCCATCAGATCCAGGGAGCCTATAGCCTAAGAGCTCTATATTCATCTTTGTGTAATGTTGACATCAGTACGATGCTTACCCCTCTGTAAAACGTCTCACTCTTTGTTCTTGCAGCACGCTTCTCAATCATATTTACATGGCGACTTTCTTTTTACAACGGGCTGGTAAGACAAATCATTAGCAGGGAAAGGTTATATATATATCATGTGCAAAGGCTGACAGTTTGATAGCAATAACATGTTTTATCACATTCAGTTGGCTGTAACATATGAACCAACAATGCTTTGTTTGACCCCCCTTCTCCCCTCCCCCTCCATCTCCCCTCACCTATAGACTCACACTTTGACATCTCCTTAGGACTGGGCTTTTAGGGTTAGACCACTGCACAACCGCAAAACTGTGAAAGCAGCTGAGACAGTTAAAGGTGATTTATTTTGAATTAGTGTATGTCACCTAGGTTTAAAAAAGTACCTGAATTTGATATTTATTAGACATTATATTGCATTGCATGCAGTATGTATCCATATCATGTTGAGTCCAATGATGTATTTAGATGTATATCATGAAGTTTTCACAAATGCATGCATGTGCTTATTTTCTTTCATAGTTCGACTTGTGGAGTGATTCACAAAGGAAAAGGTTTTTAGATGTCATATTTCAGCAGTGCACTCGTTCTCAATATCGGTAAGTGATGTCCAATAGCAATGTAAACTATATTTTTCATCGTGGCTTAAACCTGAAGAATGCTTGTCAGGTCATACAGAATATTATTTCGATAATTGTGATAGAATTTTGTTTGTTTCTTTTTGTATAAGAATGCTTAGTGATTCATGCTGAGCCCCATACTGTCCAATATTGTAAATTGGTGGCATGTATATTAATGAGCAGCAAGATAACACTCAGGACCAATCATGCTTTTATGTCTGAAGTATGCTGGAATAATTTTGAAGCAACTGCAGGAAGTGGGAAAAATTTCGTGCCTCTAAGTCCAGAGTCATAGATTATTGTTTGATTTGTTTGGAATATCATCATTTTTATAAAGAAAAAGAAAAGGTTGGTAACTTAAGGGTTGGGAACGTCAGTGTGACCTCTATCTCTGAGAAGAGGGGATTTTAACCTTGAAAACTCAAAGAAATTCTGGGGAATCTCCCCAGGATTTGAAACTTTTATCTCCACATTCAGAGGCAATCACTACACCACTTGGCCAAAGAGGCACTTCTCTGTTAGAATAATCTCTCATATGACTGTTAAGTTTAGATATTTACACAGAAAATTTCAAAATAGTATTTAAAAGTACGCTAAGTTGCATGCATTTGCATATGACCCTGTCGTTATAGGTTCGCTACTCTTTTAACAAAGAAAAATTCAAACCTGAATTGTTCATTTGTCCAAAATTACCCCAGTGACTTCCAATGGACTGAATTATTCTGTTCACATGTTGTATCTGCAGGTTTGTCCAGAAATACTTCAATGATAACGTGCCCATGCAACATTTGGACTTCACAGTTGTTCTGCCAAAATTCTTGTCCTGCTACATTTTTTCCTTTTTGGAGCCGAAGAGTTTGTGCCGAGCTGCCCAGGTGTCCTGGCACTGGAAATTTATATCAGAACAGGTACAGTGGGACCATGGTTTATTAGGTGGTTGGGTGGGATTTTACAGCTCCATGACTCTGTACAGTTATTTCTTTGCCGAGAGCCATTTTTCCGAATTTTTAATTATTTTTTTATTTCAACTTAGATGGCCCTTGATCCTCTTATGACGAAATACTTTTTTGCATCTCGCAATAGAATTTTAATTAATGAGGAAAGTCTATTTTGAAAAACACATTATTTTTTAATATGATCCGACAAAACACATTTTTTTGGTTGTTATCCGACAGAACACGGTTTCTCTGTTCTCAGACTTTGTGATTCAAGTATGATATATTAGTCCACCTAAATGATTTTATTATGTAAAATGTTCTGTGTGCACATTTAATTTGAGATCTAATTAACATTTACATATTTTCATGAACCTGTTGCATGAAAGTGTTGACTAATTTCCATGCAATATACCCTTTGTAATTCTGTCTCTTGTGTTGTGTCTGACAAGATAGGCCTACTTTGTGTATCAGTCAGTTGATGGGGATTTCCATCATTACAGATATCTCTTTAGAGGGATTTGTGATTTAATAATTTATCTAGAGTCATATTTAATCAGATAAATATTACACTGTTTCGTAGTTACTTATTATTATTATTATGAGAGGCAGCTCCTTTTACTTCTTTCCTTGTAAGTGTTACTCCTGTTCAAATCTACCTCCCAGTGCTGAAATGACCTTACATGGTCATTATTGCTTTAAAACTTTAACAAAGCAAACATAACAACAAATGAAGACTTCTCATCTGTGCGTCTTTCTTCCCTCTGACATTTAGGAAGCTGTCTGGATGCCCAAGTGTGTGAAACTGGGTTGGTTTCTGCCATACACACCAGCCGACAATGAGTACGGAGCATGGAAGAGACATTATGTCGCCTGCATCCACACACTGGACTACAAGATGTCTGGAGGGCGAGCGGTGAGTCAGAGCACAAGTTCTCACATGAAAAGTGGAGATCAAACTCAATAAGATTAAATACATGACCTTTAACCCTTTTGGGATTTTTTACCTACGCTGTACGGTATAAATCACGTTTCCTAGTCACCTTATGGATGGCGGTGTACGCCATAAAATCATCAGAATCTGACAATATTCAGGACCTTCTGATGTACAAGGTACAGCATAATTTAATTGTTGTATACGACTGTTGTCGGCTATTGTGGCCTGAACCAGTTTCAGATTTGACATCGAAGATGTAAAAAATATACACAGTTAAGAAACCTGTTTTGACGAAACAACCCAGCCCCTCATAATGAAAACTTTTTGCTACGAAGGAGTCAATTTTCATGCAACTGGAGTTTTTAAAAAAGAGGATGTAAAGTAAAAACAAACACACTGAAGGTGACAACCATGCTATACCTGGTATAGTGTACGTTTGCATGAAGGAAAAAATTACAATGAATAGTACTACGTGTGGTTTACTGAATCAGACTAAGTGACTTGCTTTAGAAGTTACATTTTCTTTGGCCAGCAAGTGCATTCATTTAGTCAAGGCAGATGATAAAGAAATGCCTGACTTTTAGCCACATACTTTTGTCCACAGACTAGCCTTGACCGCACGATGGACAGTCGCCACAAACGACCCAAATCTCCACTGAAGAGTGGAAGACTTTCAAGAGCCGACAGCCGTAAGAAGACATTTAGCTCCTCATTTTGTGGTCACTGCCTTTGAGCAGCCCACAGAAGAGAATGACGTCCCTCAGGGTTTGCCGCCAGTCAAAAATATGTAGTGCTTCTCCCCATGTCGTTGTCACTCCCCAGGGGCTCACTTGATAACAAAGTATGGAAGCATGTGCAGTCCAAAAGCATACTTTTCTTAAAAAATGATAGAATTTTTATGTGTGATTGTATTATGTATTGATTTTGTAGCATCACCGTCTCCTTTATCTTCTAGAGTCAACGTTACAGGTTCCTTTTACATCCTTTCTTCAAAGTGAAGGTTTAGGATGATTTCTCCAACAAATTCTTATAATCCGGACCAACACCGGTGAGAATGGTTTTTCTGGAATAAAATATTAATCACAGATTGGATTTATCTTCAACTTGGCATGTGCAACTTTCCCAGACGGTCTTGTTCTCCTGTTTCTTTACAGCAGCACGGACATTTCCTAATAAGGGTTTTACTCTATACCGTTTTAAACCTCAGAACCAATGAAGACATAGAAGTGATACAGCATCATAGATACAAATAGAATAGTATTTATTTTTATTCTATCTCTATATATGCACCACTTAGAGGAAACACTTCGCGTTCAGCTTTTTCTTATCCCTGCTGCAAAATGGAAAATCCCAGATCATTGCATTTCCCATGATTACAAATCAATATTGTAAAACTTCAGTCATTTGCAATGTATAGATGAAGAGGAAAGTACCCTTCAACTGTAGCATACTCATATAAATGCCAACCACGACTCCTGGCCAAATGTATGTATACCAAATTTGGTTAAGATCCGTCAAAAAATAAGAAAGTTATTCCCGAAAAACGATTCTCATGGAGGCTGGTTTGGACTATAGTAGTCTTAAAACTCTTTGCGGGGAAACACTTTCTTACTGGCAAGCACAGCTTTATGCACATATAGTTCAGACCCTAACCTGAGTAACCTACAATATATTATACTTTAACTTATATGGAAAGGCTCCTTCTTGATGAAACCTTGTAAACTAGGCCTAATCTTCTACATTCTGTCTTCTCTATGTCCATGGTGCCCTGAGAACTCTATGTGAGAAGGGGAGAGGCGTTATGAAACAGGTCTGACATCATTGCAAAGTCGCATTTCTGTGATCTTTGAAGATCTTAAGTAAGACAGTAGATTAGAAGATTTCATAGAAAGCTGAGAGGTGTAAGTGGAGGTTACTTTCAGTCATCATTATAACCAACTTGCCCTCTTTATCACTGATGTTTTACCTGCCAGGTCGTCTCATGGACATTCGACCGCCCTGGCAAGGACCAGACCTCAAGCCAAAGGATTTACCCAAGGCTCAACTTGCAGCTCTCTCAGACCAGAACCCCAATGACCCAGTTCGACCAAAGTAAGCTCACATGTTTTCACCCATTTTTGTATTGTTCTTACATTCTACTCACATGCAATATAACATATACAAATACAAGCACGAAAATTGAAATCTCGCAAAACTGATTTGTCTCAGTTTCGAAAAAAATTCCACGCCAAAAAAATCATGTTTACAGAACACACTTTGTCTCTCTCTTTTTCCCTCTATATAACGTACAGGCACAAATAATGATTACGCGCAGACAAACCTACACATACAAACATTTGTATCACTTGAAGCAATACAGGCAAGTGCAGAATTTTATCCAACTGATGAACATACAGAGAGGCACACAAAGAGATATAAATTGAATCTGTTTTAGAATTATCCTTGAATATGCAGTTTCTATCTGAATGATATTACATGTAAATGGTCTTTAAGGTTAGCAGCATGCCATTGTTCACTTAAATGTTATCTCTATGCATCTCTTGTGAAGGAGATGTAGGGAATCTCAGTGGGAGTGGCACTTGTGAAGGAGAAAAGCTCTGAATATTCTGAACTCCAATCATTCAGAGACTTCAGTAAAAAGGAAAAACAAAACCTATGTAGTGAGGACATGATATTTAAACTTATTCATCTGTGCAGGACTGACCTTGTGATGCACAACAAGTTCGGTATTCGTCGCACCACCCCAGACAAAACGCTGTCTACCAAGTCATTGGACTTTGAGATAGGCATGGACTCGTCACAGCGTAGGCAAAAACATCGTATGCTTCTGGTGAGCTTCTTTTACATAATATTTATATAATAATTGATAGTTGATTTACCTGGATATCTTTTGCCTGGTCTTGAAATCTCAAACGGTATGAGCATTTAAATTTACTCCTATTAAAATTGTATGCTTTGAGTAACATCAAACTGTAACCGAAGTGATTGCTTACCTATTTTTATGAACTGCTTCTTCTTATGGCATGGAAGAAAAATTGTCTGGGATAATATTGTTAAATACAAAGTTTTCAAAGCAACTACCTTCCTCTTAAAACAATCAGAGATGAATTACAATCGCAGTGAACTAGAATTGTGTACTTCTGTCTTGTAGGAATATCAAAATGTGAAAACTCTATTAGGATTTTTGTAGTGTTTGATTTCATTTATAAATACTTTCCTTTTCTTTTTCGGTTGGTCAGTTTGTATAGATTTCATTTTCTTCCTTTGGAATCACATTTTACAGAACCTTATTCTTAAAACATTAAAACATTACACTTGTGCCATACTTTGTGTGATCTTTTCAGGCTGGAGAAGATTATAATGTACCCAAAGCCAACCGCTCAACGCTGAGAGATCAGTTGTCGGCTGTGAACACGGAGGAAAAGCGACTGTACGACCTGGTCAATACAGACTGGATGCCGCCCACTGCCAGCGTCATGAAGAGGTGAACAATATTTTTCAGAAATTTGTTATTTTTAGATGTGTTGTGTGCGACATAGCAAAACAATTTTCCACGCTTTGAAGCAATCCTATGGAATATTTGTTCATTTTGAATAGTTCTACAGCTGTAAATTACAGTGTATGTTGACTTTTTGAAAATTTCAAGAGGAGGAAGTTTGTTGGGGTGTTTTTTTGGTTTGGTTTGGTTACCAGTTTTACATCCCTTGCAACACTGTAAGGTCATTTAAGAGACAGGCTACTTCGATCATGCCTGTCAGGGCCAACCCGGGCTGAGAGGGAAAAAATCCTAGCAGAAAAAAACCCAGCTCGGAATCAAACCGGGGTCATCCGCGTGACAGGCGAAGAGCCTAACCATTACACCACAGCGCCGGTGGTTGTTTTTGTTTCTCCAATTTGTAGCTGTTTTATACAGACACTCTTGGGTGATGGAAAAAGGTTTTTATAAAAACGGAGGATAAACTTTTGCAGAGAGTCTATTAGAGAAGAAAAATGGAAAGAATGGAGGGGGTAATTTTCTATCTTCTTCAAGGGTCATAAATAGATATGAATGAAAATATAAAATGAAGCGGTTGAAAATTATTTTTCTGGTAGCTTTATTTATCTAAGGATGATATATTTCTTCCTCTTGATTCAATTCCCCAGTTTCCGGCCTGCTGCCACTTACTCCAAAAGCAATGTGGAGATCGGTGGGAGGTTCACATCTGCCAATCCTCGGGTCATCATCATCTCGTCACGGGTTCCGGGAGCAGACGTAAGTCTTCTTGGCTTGTATAGCTCAGTGATTTAATACCGGTACTCGAGTCGTGAAATAGCAGACTGAGGTCATCTTTGTTCTTATATAGCATGGTATCCAGTTTTGAAACTGTGCCATATCTTATGAAAATGTCTCATCAATATCATTGTTTGGTTTTTACTTTTCCACCTTTAAAAAAATCAGTGCACTGCCCTGCAAACATTGGGATATATCAACCCTGTCGTTAAGATTATCTCATTTAAATTCAAGTGTGAAGTGGATGGGGGATGAAAAAATGGGAGTTGGCTACTGGCATTTATCTGGGTTCCCTTGTGCAGTGAATTTCCTATACCAGTTTTACTTTTCTTGGAATAAATGTGTATTTGCAGTAGTAAAGCCACCAACTAATCAAATACTTAAAATTTATCACAGTAATTTATTACCACAGGCGTAAATTTTTATCCAGCTAACCTTAAAATTTATGGATCCTCATAAAATCAGGTGGGGTGTAAAAACATGAGCGACCCACATAACTTTACATTTGCTCAGTCACTAATTAAAGTGTCCTTTCTTATGTGTCCAGTTGCTGCTGGACGCTGTCCTCTTCGGTGTGCTCCCTGTGGTGTATGAGTACGAGGGAACCACGGCGCAGTCCATTGTGCAGCAGGTGGAGGCAGTGCTGGAAGGACGAAATGCTCAGTGAGTTATGATAATAATAGTAATAATAATAGATTGCAGTTATGTAGCGCATATCCCTGTTCAAAAGCAGTCTCTATGCGCTTTACAATCATTATTACACCAGCAGACCAAGCCATTCAGAAACCTTTTCAACTTCCTGGGAAGCATACAGTGCAAGCTGCCATTTTACAGGCGCTAGAGCATTAACATAAGGAGAAGACTGTTCGCTGTCTATAGCCGGGTACCCATTTACACCTGGGTGAAGTGAGGAAAACTTGTGTAAAATGTTTTTCCCAAGGACACAAAGTTGGGCCCGAGCTGGGATTTGAACCCACAACCTTCCGATTACGAGTCCGGCAGCCTAACCACTAGACTACCGACGCCACATTGTCTTGTCTGTAGATCTTGGTTGATACGGATAATTGTTTTGGGAGCTTTTGTTTTCTATCCAACTTCTTGCTTTTTTATTGGCCTGACACAGTGCAGGTGGTTGGCTGGCTCTTGGTGGCCACTCGTATGCAGTCACTTCTACTTCTTAATAGGGATTGCTATTGTCCAATTTTTCTTCTTGGAGCTGAAATGACCTTTTTGTGACAATAGTGCTATAGAATCTCATCAAAAAGAACCTCACAATGTCAATAAAGACTCAACAAAATTAATGTCTGCCTCAGTCTATTTACTGACAAAGGACAGCAAGTTTACAAAACCAAGAATTCTAGATTTTTCATAAACATGAAAGTTTTTACCCTCAAGCAGTAAAAATAAGGATGTAGAAATTAGGTTAAAATTGATTTCTGGCATTTGCTTTATGTAAGGCATGTACCATATGAAGAGGAATTATTTTTACTTTGATCCATATTTGAAGATAAATCAATAGAGTAAAAATAAAGCAATGCTTCCAACACTTTTAAGTTATTTTGTTATGGTCTAAATATGTTTCACCGGCGCTGTGGTGTAATGGTTAGACGCTTCACCTTTCATGCAGAGGACGTGAGTTCAAGGCTCGCATGGGGCAGTTTGTTTGATTGAGTATATTTCTGTTTTTCTGCTGGACAATGTTCCTCTCAGCCCAGGTTGGCCCTGACAGGCAGGGTCGAAGTCGTCCGTCCCTTAAATGACCTTAAAGTGTTGCAAGGGACGCTAAACCAAAACCAAACTGAACCAAGTATATTTCATTGAGTCAGACTTGACAATGGGTGGCAGACACTGTAGTTTAGTCTGTTCCTTCTTCTTCTTTATTAGAGCAAGGTATTCTCATCCACTTCCTGGCTCTGAAATGACCTTACAGTGTCAATAGCACCATAAAGCACCGATAAAACATAGCACAACTTTCTCCCCAGGAGTATCGGCTTGTTCTGCCACTGTGACGAGCCCAGTGAGCTCCTGCTGGCCCACGGCTGCACCGTCTCCCTCGACTCACTCACCGATGAGGACGACCCTGAGGGCAGAGAATTCTTTGAAGCGTTGGCCAATCACATTCTGCCTGTGGAGATGGGCGGTCAGTTTGACATCTTTGTGCCGTTGGCTTCCTCTGGTACGTAAAGGCATTTCTTCTATTTAGTAACAGCTATAATCAGTTTTATCCTAATTTATATCAGAATCAACTTTTTGCTCTTTAAAAGCCTTATAGCATTGGTAGTGCCATAGGATCTCTAGAAAAGAAGGCTCAAAACAAATCTGTTACAGATCTGTTATTATCGTTTAATAATTACTGTACATTGCACAGAGCTTAGAGCCTTTCTGGGGAATAGATGCTATATAAATGTAAATATTAGTATTAGTATTATGTATATGGTCTTGGAACTGAGTCAGTCTAGGGCTATTGTTGTTCTTGTTACCCGCACCAGAAACGTCAATCCTAAATTATATCATTAAAAAAAGGGTTTTTATCTATAAAAAGTAAAGTATTTTATTTTACTGGCATATTTCGTTGTTTTTTTTTACCTTCTCATGGTATTATTCTGTATTGGTCATGCCCACAAGCTTTTCTTTAATTTTATGTGGTTTGGTTAGAGGCTAACACTTAGATTCTGCCTAAAAGCTCACACATCAAATGACGAGAAATCCATGCTATTAGGCAGAGCATGCTATCAACGAAATTTCAAAGGGAAAAATTAAGTTCAGCTACCTGTATGCATGATCTATTCTATTGAATATAGCACTATATTGCTAAAATTCTTAAGCCAAAACAAGCTTCTGAAAGACTTTTAGTTGGTCGCTGTCATGACCCCATTGTGAGTGGCTGAAAAAAGTGTTTCATCACCTATGCGAAATATGTGTTCAGGTATCAATTAGCTTATAACATCGTCAGATGTATAATGTTTTAATTTATTGATGTGTGTTTTGGTGTCGCTTGTTCTGTCTACTTCTGTTTGTATTGCTATTGTTCTTATCTATTTCCTTGCATTTAACCAGCCTTAAAATGTCAAGAGTGCTGAAAAAAAAGGTTAAAACAGCAAAAAAGAATTTGACATCTCAATAAATAAATAAGTTCAGAGTGCTGTAAAACCTCAACAAATCAAACTATTTGTTCCCCAGAGGAAGGCATGGAGATGATGGTACAGCTGAGTGTTTTAACCAGCATGCAGTTCTCCACACCCACCGGCCTCATCGGCAGCTACAATCATGGTGAGTAATACACCCTCACAACATCCTTCCCTTAAAATTGCATGTGGGTTTTTTTTTTCTATAGTCTGTTCATCTGCTAGCCTTTGTTTGTCTCCATGCTTGCGGCTCTGACTCACTACGTCCTGTTGCTTTTCTTTGTCTGATCACTTATTAGAACAAGTTTCAGTTTGTTTTGTCCACTAATGCTAGTACCATGTTTTTGTCACTAAACACAGATGCTTTCCTCCTGGAAATTTACGGACTTCTTTTTTTTTAAACTAGTCTCTATACACTATTACATGTGTGTAAGGTTATTGTTTCATAAATCTAGGTTTACTTGTTTTATTAGGAATCAGGTAGCCATGAGTTTTGCAAAAGAATACGTAAAAGCATAAATATTCCTCCTAGTTGGCACACTTCATGTTAAAACTGAGCCTTCAAGTATGGCTCTACATTGCTTCATCATGTTGCTTTATTTCATCTCGCCAGTCAAACCTATGATGTTTATAGTTTAGTACTGAGAATGACTCAGGGTTAGCCCCCAATATAAGCGGATGGTTGGCGGATGCTCCGGTTTGGTCTGCTCCTCCTCCTTCTTTCTAATCATTACTATTAACCTAATCCAATATTCCTGGCGTTTAAATGACCTTACTAATAGTGTTGATGGCGGCGTACAACCTCAACAAAAGAAACAAACTTCTACTTCTTCTTCAGCATTCCAATGTAAAAAACTGATCATGCGCTCAGATGATTAGCTCAGCTGCCCTAATGTAGGCCGCTGTCTGCTCCAGGTCCCCAAAAGAGCCCCACAGCTTCTGTCTCATATCAGCTCCCTCAGGCCAGAATTGGCATCGTAGGATTCTGAAGGTTGGGCAGTCCTGGAGAATGTAAAAAGAAACAAACAAAGCGTGAAGATAAGACAAACAATAAGTTGTAGTTTGGCTAGCATAATTATTTATCTTTGACAAGCTCATTATTTTATTGTGTCATGTCTTATACAGTGAACACAGAGTGGTTGATCCCATACGATCACAGCGTCCAGCCTCCCGCCGTCTACTTCTGCCAGAGCAAGCTCAGTGTGTGGGCCAATGTGGCGGAGCAGGCCAGGGAAGCACTGAGAGAGACCAGATGCATGATGGACCCTTACTTTGACCGATTGCATCGAAACATTTCCTCACAGCTCACAGGTGACACTCTTGTTGGAAGCTTATGGTTTTGTCAGTTTTTAATGCCCGTTGCAACACCGTAAGGCTATGTAAGTTGTTGGACCTCAAATCTTTAACCTACATCCCCAGTAAGATGTGAGTCGGACCTATGAAAACCAAATATTTCCTGCTGAATTATCAATGCTCTGAGATTCTAAATAATAATGATTGATAATAATGACATTAATTTCACTCATTTTCATCCTGGTCATTTCATTCGTGCCCAAATAATTTTTGGGCAATCTAAGCTCATTGTCTCGTTGAGATTCTTGATTCTAATGCTATCGGCGATACTCTTTTAACAAAGACTCAGGTATAGTAATTTTCTCACATGAAACAAGGTTATGTGAAAGAGAAGCTCTTAATGTTCATAAAATAAGATTGTTTTTACTTGTTTCCTCAAAACCATAAAATGTGGCTCCGGCAAATTAGGTGTGACCAGGACGATCAAGTAAACACTAGCTGTTTAATATAGCACCCTCTAATCATCTAACATTGTTACCATTTTTTGATGAGCTCTGTGTCATCTTCCTCCACAGGTCAGCTGGTGTTTGATGTACTGGGTCAGACTGACATCCAAGGTGTGAACGACGTCACAGAGGCTCTGCGAGATGCTTTGGTTGCTCTCGGGGATTCAGCCTCAGTAAGTCTTAGGGCTAACGCTGCCTTAGCCTTAGAACTGCTAGATATTCATTCCACTTTAAGTTTTCTGCTTTGTCAAATATACCTGTATGATTTACACAGTTCTCTAATGCATAAAAATGTTTCAGGCTCGACTTTTTAGACCATTAGAGATGTAACATTGCTGATATTGCTGATCAGAGTTTGGCTTCAAGTATTTTTTGCACATTGTTTTTTGTTTTTTTTTATTGAAATTGATTCTATTTTTCCATTTTTCTTTAGACGCAACCTCTGAAGTTTTTGGGACGATTTCTTCTGGAAAAGTCTGGTGTGTCAACAGAAAATATGGGCTTGACTACTGTAAGTATAATTCTTTAGAGCATCACATCTCATTGCCTCCCTCCCCTTTCTTCCTTGAGTTCAGAATGCCCCCAAAAACATAATTCATAAATGTACAGGGTTAATCAAATAAATATATTTTTAATAATTTTAAAACCAAAGAAAAGAAACTCAAAGTAAGTAACTGGGCATGAAATTTTCACAGCTTCATGCAACAAATTTTGACGAGGAGTAATCTCCAACCTCCATTCAATACGCACATACAAGTGTGCATGCCACCCCCCCTGTACACACACACATACGCGCACGCACACATACACACACAAACATACAAACACACACACACACACACACCTGTTTCTCTATCCCTCATTTATTTTGTAATTTAGGCTGTCGCAGTAATTCCTTTGAAAATGTTTTTGTCCAGTCAAACTGTAATCATTATATTTTATTTATTTTCCCTTCACATTAGATATTCAGCCTGAATGGATTTATGGTAGACCAATGTATTGCTGATGCACACAATTTGTCCCTGTCTGATTTTACAGTGCAGACTTCTACTTCCTCTAATTCAACATTCCGGTACGTAGAAATAGAGCAGATGTGCTATATTTCATAAAGCAAGGTGTAATATATATATATATGAGGGTTTGACAATTTTCAAAGTTAACGGAAAGAAACCTCACTGACAACTTGCCTATCTTGTCCTCTCCAGAAGCGGAATGCAATGAGTCTGAGCCAGGAACTTGAGCGATCTCAAGAAGTCGATGAAGGGTTACCCTCAGATCGGGGTCAAGGTCAGCAGAAGGGAGATGGGGAGGCAGAAGAGGAGGATGATCCTGTTGGCGAGGAGGAAGAGGAGGAAACAGCCGAGGAGAATGAGGAGAGAGGGCAGCGGGCAGATGTACAGGCAGATGAGTACAATGACGGTAGGATGTGAACAATTTTATTTTTTTATTTTTTATTTTGTTTCTTTACTCTGACTCATTGAAAGCATGTCACAACTTTTTTCCTTTCTCAGATTTTTTGTGACCAATAAAGTTAGTTTGTACTGAGCCCGCTACCTAATGCCAAGAGCCTTATAAATGCCATGTTGCAATTTAACAGGGGGGTTTAAACATTGTTGAGTGTTGTAATTTTTAAAGTATTTTCCAAAGCCACCGCTTCTCTCTACTTTGAATCATTTTGTTTGTATTTCAGCCCTCCTGTAAGATTGCAAAATGGCTGTTTTCAAGTTGTTGCCTGAGGTAGTAATAACAAAATAGGCTATTCCTTGTGTTTGAAATAAATTTGTGATTACATAGATTTGATACAAGTATGATAAATATATTATAATGTGGGTTTTGTCTTTAATTACAGAGAACCTGAAAGACTCAATGAGTGAAAAAGAAAGCAGGAAAATGCTGCACAGACAAGACTCCGCTCTGAGAACCATGGACTTGAGCACCAAGTTTGGAACAATCAGGGCCAACAAAACACAGCGATTGGTAATTCAGATTTTTTTCATTTATGCTAATATCATACTGAGGTTCTGGTTCAGTCGCTTTTTTAACCCTAATTCGCTTCCTTGGGCTTCCTTTACAACACTCTCATGCCTCACTCCATCTTATCAAGGAAATGTAACTAGTATTGAATGAATCGTGCCCCCATGACTCCTCACTCTGTTTTCTTCCTTTGAGCTTTCATGGTCATGAGAATAGTTAAATTTGAAAATCCTGGATACATTACAGAAAAAATTCTCATCTTTTGGGGAAAAAAATACTAGTTTACTTTGCTAAACGTATGGTAATATAGATGGTTATCAAAATGGTTTTGGTCTGCAAAAGCTATGTCCCCCGAAATTCTTGGATTAGAAAGCACTTCTACAGTAAAGAATTACTCCATATGTGTTGTCAGTAGTCTAGTGATTAGGCTGCCGAACTCGTAATCGGAAGGCTGGGGGTTCGAATCCCAGCTTGGGCCCGACGTTTTGTCCTTGGGAAAGGCATTTTACATGAGTTTTCCTCACTTCACCCAGGCTTAAATGGGTACCCGGCTATAGACAGCAAACGATCTTGTCCGTATGTTAGTGCTTTAGCGCCTGTAAAATGACAGCTTGC
>JAUKPP010128311.1:0-15209 GCA_032273245.1 Phyllaplysia taylori
GGGCCACTCCAAAACACTGAATCGTTGAGTCTGGAGGAAGCTCTGGGTGAAAGTGGATGAATGTTGTCTTGAATTATTGTCACGTAGCAATAACTCAAATCACCGGTGAGCGTCGGAGATGGGCCTGGCATGCTCTCCTAAGACGGTGTCGACGTAAGCCTGCGCGTTTAAGAGGCTATCAACAGTCACAAGTACTGTTCTGTGATTAGTGCTAATACCTAGCCACAAAGTGCCAGTCCATCTCCGAAACGATTTGATTGAAGTACACATTTTTCATCGTCCCGTTGGCCATGTCATCGTCAGACTCGAAGTCGTCCATCCGCAAATATGACACTTCGAACTTTAGGTGGTGCTCCTTGAATCGACTTCCATCGCATGAGTACATAAAAAGGGATTCTCTGATCTTTCTGTTTGCTTTTTCTGAAGCCTGTTTGCTTCTTCTAGCGTATGTTTCCAACTCTTCTATTCCGCAATTGGATTGTGCTCCCAGTACCAGAGAAATTGACGAAACTGCGACAAAGTTTGTCCGATTGATTTTTTAAATTCCTTTTCCCATAGCGGTTGGGTGTTACGAAAAGTCTTTATTTTCACTTTAATGTTGCTGTTTTCCGATGAATTTTCTTCAATTTGATACCAAACACAAGAGCATCGTGACTTTATCGCCGGTCCAAAAGTGTCCAGTTTCTTTTGACGCTCAGTATAATATCTTTGCTAACACGCCAAGTGTGTCAAACCAGCAGAGTCATCGTTACGTATTGTGTGTACGGAGAAGGACAGAAAAAAGAGAAAGTTGCAAATTGCATTAAGGAACATGCTATCGTGTCGGCCTTTGATTCCAACGAAAAAACAAGATTTTACTGAATTTTGTGCAGGCGTTGCGATGCCGTATTTTTGTCAAGCAGTATTTCCATACGGGTCTAATATGACGCAAAACATGGAGGGGAAAATTTCCCGTGAAGTTAATGAAGGTGTTCATGAAGGTGTTCAGAGGTCGACTTGTAGTTTAATGCAGTGTCTGTTTTGTTTTGTTTTTGCTTTTATGCTCTTTGATACTTTCTAGGATTACTTTAGAGGGTTAAGCCAACACGGGTTAAGAGGGCCACACCATCCCAGCAGAGAAACGGAGATGTTCGTCTTACGCGGGACTGCAGTATCTGAATTTGTATTCACCAACAATACTCTGAATAAAATGCACAATATGAAGAGACAATGTGTCTTCCCTCATGGTTGCTAAAGAACAATAATCCAAGTACACCTCTATAACAGTTTTCCTCCGCTTGTCTCCTTTCCTGTGTTTGGACACCTCTTTGTGCCGGAGCTAACAAGAGAATTTCAGCGCTTGAAAGAGAAACAACTCGATTACGTTTTTCTTTGGTGCCAGCAAAATGCTGTTATTTTGTCTAAACCCAATATGAAAAAATGTGACTCATCATGTTGGCCCTTTGAATGACATACACGGAGGCTTATAAAGTCATTAAAAAAATTAAAAACAATTGTATTGCAAAATTATAACAACAACATACAAAACCAAAATATGAATCGCAATGTATTCATAATTATAGAACAATAAAAGAAGACCGGTACGACTCAGTACCAGTAGCCTACAGGAAAACAAAATCAGATGACACCTTCTGTTCCGCTAAATATATGACTTGTTAAACGATTGTTCACTTCATTAAAATTATGTCCATAATCTCGGGCAATAGTGGTGATGAGTGGCAACGAGGATGATTGAAAAAAAATCATGCGTTATTCAAATTAAAATAGCTTTGTCTCCATATCAAGGTTATTTAATGCAATTTATAGGTTTACAAAGACCTAAAACAACAGGGATGCAGATGATCTGGATCTACTAGAACAGTCTACTCATAGTCATAGCACGATGCTGAAAGCAAACAACTTTAACAAGGCTATAGAGTTCTTTACCCAATACAAAGAACGACTAAATGTCTAATTTCTGGCCAATGACATTGCTCAGGCCAAGCAAAAGGCTATTATTATTATATCGTCTGCATTGGGTCAGCCAACCAAGTCTACACCAATTTTGTGAGATGCTTTCCATACACGTCTGTCTCAAGCCTCAAGAAACAAGTGCAGCTAGAATCAGTCAGAGTGTATGAGAGAGTACAAAGCTCTTATAAAGAAATTGTTAAAGCATTGCAACTTTGGGAAGACGACGGGCTAGATCCCATGGTCACAAATATTTGGGAGGAAGCTCACACCCAAACTTGATCCAACACTCCCTGATATCGAGGCTAAGGTCTCATCAAGCCAACCAATGTGACCAAGTCAAATCTCACTTACAAGCTTGGCTTCGCATCTTTGAAGTTGGAGATATGTCCTGGTGAGAGGCAACACCAGAGATGGCAACACGGCACCATATCCACACAATGGATCTCGCAGTTATGAGGTGGACATTGCTCCAGGGCTGATGTGGCAAACTGTCGAAAATCCGACGCCAAAAGGCAATAAGTCCTCTCCAACTCCACCTCAGACCATGCTTCCCACCACGGTCAACAACAGATCTGAGCACGAGTGCTTGCCCTCACCTTGGCCTCCCAATCCACAGTTAGACAATGCACAGCAGGCACACGAAGACGTGGCCGCGTTGTGAAAACTCCCGCCAGATACAGAGAATGCGACTGGAAGAGTGTTAGGTTTGGTTACCAGTTTTACGTCCCCTGCAACACTGTAAGGTCATTTAAGAGACGAGCTACTTCGACCCTACCTGTCAAGGCCAACCCGGGCTGAGAGTGAAAAAATCCCAGCAGAAAAACCCCCAGATCGTCTGCGATCGGTGATCGAACTGGGGTCTTCCGCATGCAAGGCGAAGAGCCTAAACATTACACCACAGCGCCGGTTGAAAGAGTGTAAAACTGTGAGCAAAGAAAAAAAGCAATTGGTTTCGGCTGTTTTAAAAACGAAGGGTATTATGAATTTTCTATCAACAAGCTTTTTTACACGTTAGATGGACAAGAAAAGATGTGTAGAAAGATTATAATCCAATAAAGGTACACCCCTTCAGCCATGAGTAGTCTATCTAGTTTTTACAAACTATTTGAACAGCATTAAGTGTTTCAAAGCACTCCTTAAAGCAAATGAGCTTTTTCGAACAATTATCGTGAATTATTAATGCATGACTTCCCTACTCACACACTCCATTTAGACATTCCCAGAGACCTACAAATCGATTAAAGAAAAACTTGTTGCCATAGTGATCGTTTTCAAATCAGGTTCGCTGTCCGCTGTCTGCGTCTGAAGAATTTCTGAGATACTATGTCGCTGTTGAGCAAAAAAAATCAAAAAATCTCATGTAATCGATTCAGGTGGCTAGCGGGTGTAGACAATAAATAAGGAGGTAGGCTATACATTACCTGCAGGTGTCAGGTGGACCAAAGCTAGACAGAATTAATCCTAGTTAAGGGAGTAATGGATATCTTCGATAACAAACTTAAAAAAATATATATATATATATATATTTCTTGTTTATTAAGTGGGTAAGGGGGCCGGGAGATAACCTCGTGCCGTCTTTCAAGTACACAACTTGGCTCTCATGCCAAAACCCCCGGTTGGCGCTGACATAAATTTTCTTTTATCCGCGTCATATTCATCTGTCGCCTTCTAAACTTTTCCTGTGTTTGTATTAGATTTTCACCTCTCTCTCCCCTTTTCCGTTCTCAGTCTCTCTCTCTCTCACTCTTCTCTCTCTTTTTGTCTTTCTGTCCCCGTCTCTCCCCCCTTCTCTTTCTCACACATACACACACACACACACGCCCGTCCGCCCGCCCGCCCTCATAAACACACAGAACCTTTGCTTCGTTCATCCGCTTTTCTTCTTTCAGTCCTCGTAAATCTAGTATATTCCTGAGGTTGGTCAGATTCATTACTCACATCCAGTGTGTACAATTATATTGATCAAGGGTTGTCAATTTTTTACACTTCAACTATGAAATATTTTATTTCCTTCATAGTGCTGCACTATGGGGCAAGAGAAACAAACAAAGAGAATCAACATGTAAGACTATGCAACTTTCGAACACTAGATAGGGAAACTTGGAAGTGAGATTTATACACACAATGTTGGTCTTGTGATAGGATGTTTTCTAGTGCGTTAAAAAAAGTTCTTGGCGCAAATTTTGCTTCATTTTCTCTAAAACTACTGCAGGAAATTTTCTAAAACTTTGCCTGTTTGTTTCCGTTTGTCTCAAAACAATTGTATTTTTCTGAATGGATTCACGTCTTGGAAATTTGCTTTAAACAAGATCAGTTGGGGAAAAAACCAACAACCCGCATTTTAATTTGGTAATAATATCTCATGAGTATGATATTAAAAAGGACATCTACACGACTGTCAAGTTGATCATAATGCATGGATATTTATAGAAACGAAAACAAGTTGAAATGTTAATTTTGGAAAAGAAACCTGAAGGGGTGTCCTCACAAAATAAGTGGTAAGGCCAACAAACTCCCATAAGACCGTCCAGACACGTATCACTTTTGGCAACAAGATGTAATTAATATCAGCCAGTTAGTTCAGCTTTCCTTTCTGTGGTTGTTTTCCTAGGAAATACCTACTACTAGTACTAGGTTATAATACTTTATGATTTCCGGTTACTGAACATTTTAATTTTGCATTATGGCGAACAGAAACATTATGTTAAGCTTTTTGCAAGCTGAGCAGATATGATTACGAAATTCCCATCAATAGTTTTTCAATGTCAGACATCCAAATTACCCCGCAGCCAAAATTTTGACTTTGCATCCGTAAACAAGGCTTCCTACAGATAAGAAAACGTTCAGACGGACTGGTTTGAATTTGGTGTTTCATTAGCGTTTTGTATACCCGAGGGCGTTCTTTAGGACTATGGATGTACTATGGGTATATCTGTATGACCCAGAGATGAAATCTAAAAATCAAAACAAAGGAAGATATCCTGATCGCCGCTAAACAAAGAGACAAAGATGCAGTGATCCAATTCAAGGCCATGCTTTCTGTCCTTAAAATATTGTCTTGTGACTATTTCTCCACCTCACGTTGGCAGTTAAAAATTAGGAGAATGAAAGACAAAAAAAACCACACCGTTGGAGAAAGGCGATTAGGGATCTTGTGTCTCTTCAAGACAATGCAACCTACAAAACAACAAAAACAAAAGCTTCACAATAATGCGAATGTGGATAGGAAATCTGACCACATCCATTCAATTTCCCGGGAATCGTGCCACTATAGCCCGGACCAGCCCCCGTGAGCACCGTTTTTTGGGAATAACTTTCCCATTTTTTGACCGATCTCAACCAAACTTGGTAGGCTATACATATATTTGGCCAGGAGTCTTGGTTGGCATTTAACTTTTTAGTGAGTACGTTGCGGTTGAAGGGTACTTTCTTCTTTGTCTTTACATTGCAAAGAACTGAAGTTTTACAATATTGATTTGTATTCATGGGAAGTGCGGCGATCTGGAATTTTCCATTTTGCAGCAGGGAGGAGAAAAAGCACTGCCGCTGAACGTGGTGCGCATTCCTAATCATTATAAATAAATGCCCCTCTATTTTTATCTATGATGCTGTATCACTTCTACTTCTTCATTGCTTCAGATGAGGTCTAAAAAAGCTGAAATTTATAGAGTAAAACCCTTATTTGGAAGTATCCTATGCTGCTGTAAAAAATCAGGAGAGCAAGACACCCTGGGAATATTGCACAAGCCAAGTTTAAATTAATCTGTCCAGTGGTTAATATTTTATTTCCGAAAAACGGTTCTCACGGGGGCTGGTCTGGACTATAGATTCTTTTTTCTTTAGATCCAAAGAAAAATCTGAAAGGGAACGGGTTTGCTTCTGAAATTGAAGACTTTGAAGACAAAAGGGATTAGTTTCAGCAAGAAAACAGGGTCTTCGATTATCAAGAAAATCTTGAATTGATCAGAAAGTGGGAAAAGTGTGATTTTTGTAAGTAGAGGGAGAAAAACTTCTTGATCATCCCTCTTCAAGTCGGAGTGACTTAACCCAGCCGAAGCCAAGGGCGAGGGGGACTCCCTGAGTGGAAGCAATAACAAATATAAAAAAGTCAACCAAGGACCGAAAAGCAATAGAACAAAGGGATGTCGGCCTTCATTGATCGAATCTGATAGATGTTCTCTAAATACGTTTTCAGGCAGTTATCTAACTGTTAACGTCACGATGCACATGCCCATCGAACGATTAATTGATGTTCATTACCCTTGTTAATTTACCTTACTCACTATGTTTTATATCAAATTATGAGAGTTTTGAAAGTAAAGGCTATACTCGTACTACCTATGCACAGTTGAATATTGTCATGCTTTAACAGAAATTCTAATTCTTCCCCATACATAATATACACGCATTTTATTATATTGACTATTTGTATAATAACTGTGGCGTCGGTAGTCTAGTGATAGATTGTGAAGAGGCTGCTTTCGAATGGAGATATGCGATATACAGTCACGAGCAAAAAAAACGCCACATTGGGAATTCCCGTTTATCAACGTCTTTGTAAACCAACAGTCAACATGAAATACACTAAATTGTTCAGCAGTTCAATATCTTTGCAATGACGAAAACCGCAACGGAATTCATCCACCGAGAAAGGCTCCACAAGCCGTTGAATGGACTACCCTAAAAACTGAAAGTCACAAAAGTTGTCCTTGTTATTGTGCCGGCAAATTACCGTGAATAGAAGGCTTTACACTTATTTGGTATGAATACTACCTCGGCTGTCGCACTTTCTTTTAAATTTTTTTTCTATCATACATTTTTGTTGCTTTTAGTTAGCAGATTTGCACATTGTTTTTAATCGGAGGTGTTGCAAATGCATGTTGTAGTCACTAGATCCAACTGGTACAACCAAAACACAAGTCGTCTAATTTTTCATTCCTCATTGACCCACCCTATCAAAGTTAACAGAAAAGAGGAAAGTGTAAGAGCAACAGACATAGACGCCGGATTGAGTGTTATACAGGCAACCAGGACTTTTTTAAGAATGTTAATCCAAAAGCAAAGCATACATTGAAAAAAACAAATAGGCTACAGAATACACGTAGAAGGCTCCGTGAAACGCCGTAAAGCCTCAATGGGGGCCATGGAAGATAAACTTAAAAGAAAATCGTGTGATTATCGTAACTCAAGAACCTAACAGTTTTCAGGACTTCAAGAGAGACAGCAGCAACCACGTACGGTGAGTAGACCACCAAGAGGCGCCTCAAAGTTAATGGGCTGACCATCCACAAACGTGGGTGCAAGCCGCACATCAATAAGCATCACAGAGAAGAAAGGTTGCAAGTTAAATGCTATGAACGATTATCCACCAACAATGGACAATCGCCCAGTGGTCACAAGCCCTGTCTGCGAACGAGGCAAACATCTCTGTTGTGGCATACATGGCAGGTTCTACTGTTACCGTCTCCTGCATGAACGCTGCAACAGTCAGTAAAAGTTTGAATGAGGTATGAAATGTGTGGAATCATGGACAGACGACGTCTGCCACACGTGTATCTCGAGGGACGTACGAGCGGACAGGTCATTCTAATACGTCAATGTAGTGACTCTCATCGAAGAGAACAAGTAAGATGAAATCCAGTTATGATTTTGCAACATGGTAATGCTTCACCTCACAGTCACAGAATTGTCGTGACCCGTGAGTGCATAGAGAAAAGAAGCGTCGGCGCTCTCCTTTGTTGAAGTCGTATGAAGTTGATCATTTTTGTGACATTCAATTTTTAGGGTAGTCCATTCAACGGCTTGTGGAGCCTTTCTCGATGGATGAATTCCGTTACGGTTTTCGGCATTGCAAAGATATTAAACTGCTATACAACTTGGTGTATTGCATGTTTACCGTTGGTTTACAGAGACGTTAATAAACGGGAATTCCCAGTGAGGCGTTTTTTTTGCTCGTGACTGTATAATATGCAATCCATTTTCATCATTATTTTACAGCAATCGTGTTTGTTTACAATATAGACTTATTTTTCATTCATTCAGAAACCTCTCAGTAAATGACCTATCATGGAGACAAAAGAGGGTCGTGTTATTTCATATCCACGACTTGGAATTGCAAGGTAAGGTCCGAACTAGGGAAATAGTTACAGTTACCGGTACCATGATCGCCATCCTGATATGTAAATCCGAATGTTCAGTGCATACAATTTTTCTTAACAACAGTGCTTATACATGTTACACAAAATATCAAACAACCAACAACATGGTAGTGATTAGTATTGCAGCCTGAATCATCAACACGCACAAAAAGTTCAAATGATTTGGAGAAGCATGGGGTAAGGTGGGGCACAGTGGTCCACAAAATTTTGAACATAAGAAAATCTAACATTTTGTGAAAACTAACAGAAACAACCACAATCTGAAAGTTTTGGCAGGTAGTTTTCATTTAATGCTCAAAAAAATATTAATCAACCAAGTGACGAACTCTTACAGGAAAGTTAACATTTCCGTTTTAAAACTGTGTCTTAATGGGGCAGAGTGGACCACCGGTGGGGCACAGTGGACCGGTACACTGGGGCACACTAAACCAGTCGATGGAGCACACTAGGACGCACGGGACACACTGAGATTTTACGAAATATGTGAACCTTTCTCTCTATAAAACTCTATCTCAACATCATCGTCCTCATCCTGCTCTTTGAGGACATGACCAACAAAATAAAATACGCTTCTTTTTTCTTCTATACTCTTGTGGGGCACAGTGGACCACTATGCCCCAACTATGGGTGGTCCACTGTGCCCCAACTATGGGTGGTCCACTGTGCCCCAACTATGGGTAGTCCACTGTGCCCCAACTATGGGTGGTCCACTGTGCCCCAACCACGCCTTTAATGAAAAGTGGATCGATTAAGCTCAATTGCATATGCATTTGAATAAAAAAAAAAGTATGATATGGAGCCTAATTTTTTGTTTGTTTGTAAGATATGGAGCCTAATATACATACCTGTATAGCACGCTGTGAATTGCATAAGTCTGATTTATTGTTATTTCTATATATGGTCCAACTGACCTTTTAAATATTCCAGAAAACAGCTGCAAATCTTGATTTTTCTGGCAGCATTCAAAATTGATTCCACAACAAAACCAAAACTGGATGGATGAACAGGAATTTCAAAAATGAATTTTTTTCATTATGCACAAAATTGCACTTGTCTTTTAGTTTAGTCTCCAGCTTGGGTGGTCCACTGTGCCCCGTGGTCCACTGTACCCCACCCTCCTATACCATCGATCCAGACATGTATAAAGTAGCAAGTCATAGCAAGTTGAAATAATATAATATTTCAATAAACATATATATAGAATATTGTACACATTTATGTACACAAAATTTGTACAATAAAGTCTTGAAAGATTTTTCCTCCACATTTGACATACATGTAGACTACGTTCTTTATATTTACAAACGGAACGGGTCTGTTTGATCGTTTCATGATGAGTAAAAACCTTTTGTGTGAGCTACATTTGCCAGGTATGGTTCCTCCCTAATGGTCCAACAAGAGATCTATGAAAACCAGAGTTATTGCAGAATTTTGGATTGGTGAAAACAAAACAAATGAAAGAAAAGGCATACAGTACGGCAATACCCAATGTTGCAAATCGGCAGCATGGTATGATGTATAAATGTTGTAGGTCTAAATAGCATACATTGTGCAGTATCATGCCATAAAAAGAAAAAAAGATTTAATTTTGACAGGTCTTTTGACTATCGACTTTGAGGAGTTGGGCATTGGTGTTATGAAAGGTGCGTTTCTAAGAACGAGCTGAATCGAGCAATCAAGAGAGCAGCCATGATTGGAGACGGGGAGATTTACATGTGGATATCGGCCTACTTTGAAAATCCTCAGTTCTGAAATTTTGCATTTTGGCAAGATGCACAAACTTATGTTATAGAGGTTGTCTACATTGCCAAGGGTTTGCTGATGGACAGAAAGAGGGCACATTTCACTATCCGATGTATACTGATGTAGATTACCCTTATTCTTTGAGAAAGTAATGTTTATCCAACTCGATGACCGCGAAAGGCAATGTCCTCTTTAAATTTCCATGGACTTGCACTGAGCTTAAAAGAAATAAAGCTAGTTAGATAATCAGACACACACGCCATGTAGGCTTACAAGTTTCGACAGGTCAAAACAAAAGAATGCCGCAGCATGTACCATTTCTTACAGTTACCAGGAAAGTAGAAATGTTCAGAATTCAAGACCACGAGAAAAAGGTTAATCCAGTGTTGCAAAGAATATGAAGCCAATTTTTAGAGCGAGTACATTGTATGCAAACAAAAATAAAAATTATTACATGCAATAACAAGTCTGTAAACCATTTAAAGAACGGGATAAGCATTAACACACGGCACGAAAAGAGACCCGAAAGAAATAGAGAGCCATATAAACTGTCCTTACAAATAATTGTTTATTTGTTTTTAATCCTTTGCTGGGATCTTTGAGGCAGTACCGTTGTTTTGAGGAAAAAGGTCAACATGGTGGATGTAGAATTAACAGGGCAGTCCTTCAATTTACATCTTGGGTTTTAACTTGCCGAAGGGAGCATTTGGGGGATTGTGTCATCAGCCGCCCAACAGAGCATTCATTG
The DNA here is from genome assembly GCA_032273245.1 of Phyllaplysia taylori. Classification (NCBI taxonomy): domain Eukaryota; kingdom Metazoa; phylum Mollusca; class Gastropoda; order Aplysiida; family Aplysiidae; genus Phyllaplysia; species Phyllaplysia taylori. The sequence goes on from JAUKPP010128311.1 coordinate 10,603, forward strand.
GCCACCCACAATCCCCATTTATACCCCTTTACTTCTTTTATAAAATGTGGAATTATATCAAGAACAAATTTCCCAGGTGATATGGAATTGAGGGATTTCTTAAAGAGCTAGACAGCATGGAAGTTCAGACATGCGTTGCACGTGACCAGGGGAATGTGTCTTGTGATGAAGTTGGTCATCGTTTGTTTCCACGATCCCTCCATGTCAACACCAAGAGTCTCTGTCGTATGATAGTGCTTATTTTGTGTTATATCTATCGTGTTTAGGCGGTTGTAGAGTTTGGACACCCTGCACATTTCTTCTTCAACCCACAAGTATTGCCAAGACACTGTACGGACACAAGAGATTGACAAAAGTGTGCACGTTACTAAAACGACATATAAAATGGCATCATCGTGAAGGTCAGGGTCAACACATCTGTCACTGTATCTTGTTGCACGTTTCGTTCTGCCAAGGCTTTCGGTGTTTCACTCGGCTCTTCTGCGAGGAGATGAGAGCTGCCAGCTATCCACGTCACAAAAAGGATCGTTCGCTCTGCTTATACTCGTTCGGTTTGGGACTGAGATAAATGCTTCACAAGAGAGGACTGGGGGCAGGGAACCATGTCCTGCCTGCCCTGTCTGTCACGACAAGACTAGATTGTAACAAGTATATTGTGCTGACATAAACACGAATAATATGCGTTTCTAGGATTGACCCAGGAATAATGTACCGATGGCAAAAAGTACGCGGGTGAATCTCGAGCAGTAGAAACAGTTAAATCTGGTGGCAGAAATCCTTCCAGTGTAGGAATTAGCGCGTAATGGTAGCGTAATGACACCCCTCAACTTTCAAAGCTCAACCTGTTTCTCCACGGCTTGGCGGCGACCTGGAGACTGACGCCAAAATTCCCCTCGTCTTCAAATGCCTACCTTATGCTTATAGGCATTTAATCTTGTAATCGACTTAAAGATTACCATGCCTGGCCAGTTTCGAAGCTTAGCAGATCGAAGTTCTGCTAGAAAGTGCCAAAATTCCACTGACTTCATTGATATCCTGGACCACTGAACACTGTTCGCAAGCCTAAAGAACCTCCAGAAACAGGCCTGGTGCACACTGCACGACGACCGCTTGGCTTCCAGAATCCATTGTACACACTATTCAAGCCTAGACGGCCTCCCTACCCTCTCTTTGGGACCAAGATGCTGGGATAAAAACAAGATGGCTGACACTTACATATGTATTGTGTTCTCTATCCAAGAATGACACATTAGGTCGTATTACTATTCGATTTTGATACCCTTCTCTCAAGTCGGGTTGAGTCCGTCTGACAAGTTCTCTACAAATATCAGTCGCCAAACTTGCAGCGCTCACGAATAGCTATTTTAGGCTCCATTCTCCAGTAAGAAGCTGACACATTAGAAACCATTAGCCTTGAATGAGCTCCCAATAGTTAGTAGATCAATATCAGGAGAAGTTGATTTGTGTGGATCTCGGAGAAGGTCTGCTTATAGTCCGTACTTTCCCGTTACCTCCCGGGTGGTATAATCTGAAACACCACATGAAAGGATTGATCACTTTGAAACCTCAGTTTGTTCCAAATTATTGGGTGGACGACGGATGGAAAAGATGTAGGTTGATACACTGGGGTAGGGGGAATGCAAAGTGTCTGCTCCCCCCCCCCCCCACCTCTCATCGCAACTGCTAGCAGCTTGTGCAGTATGTACTTCTTTTGCCTTTGCTGTCATTGTTTTTTCTTTCTCACCAGCGTGTATTCCTGGTAAACGAAGATTCACAATGCGAAGGACTTTTTTTTATATTTTTTTTATTACTGTCTTTGCTTTTAGGATCCTCGCAATAATAAAGGGTTGGTACCCGGACGGCTCCTTTACCCGTAGGCTCGTCCTGAATAGGCAATTTTCAGCACAATTCGAGTTTGGGTGACGTGAACTATCATGCGCGATCATGATGCACAATGAGTTGAAGGCGTTCTTTGTTGGTTGTTTGCTTGTTGTTCAAGTGATGGAGCCTTTGCAACTCCATAGAACCATATTTGCGGGAGAATCTTAGCTTTCTTATGCGCCTCTCTGAGTGCACAATATGGAGTCCCGGAGTCTGAGATCATGGGTGTGTTCGAACCAGGAGCACTGATGTCCAAAGGTGGTTGCTTCTCGCGGTTTGACAGTCCACATACATTCTTTTCACAGTGTCAGTACTTCTGTTAAGAAGAAAACCAAATCTAGCTTTTCTCTAGAGTCAAGCTGATGAAAATAGAGGAAATGCATGCGACTGTATCTAACGAAACTGAAAGAAAATCTATCAGTTTCTGCAACGGAGACTTCGCTCGACACGTCACCTTAAGCGTTGGTAAACCTGACCTCAGACCTCTGATACACGAGTGGTTCGAGCGGTCATAAGCTGGCCGTCGCTTTGGGCTCTTGTAGCTTTGACAATATCGCTGAGAAATATCTTTATAAAAGTGTCCCTGAAATGCTTGCTCATGGTGCAGTAGAGCACGAAGTTGATGCCGTTGTTGAACAGGGCGAGAGTGTCCATCAGGTCTCCCAGTGGTGCGTACACGTTAGCGAAGAAGCTGTCTATAATCCCACCCAGGAGGTTCAAGATGCCTTGAGGGGTCTCAGTGATGACGAACAGAACGACGACGACAACGAGCATCCTAGTGGTCCTGTTCGTCTTCCTTTGTCGCCTAGAGATGTCATCCGCTTTGGTGCTGTTCTTGTTCATCAGCTTCTTACGTCGTCGCTCTGCGTCCTTCATTTGCTTGATGAGGAGAATACTGAGCACCGCCAGCAGCAGGCAGGGAAGGAGCTTCACCAGAATGGCCTGGATCCAGAGGTTGAAGTTTTTCAAGAACTGATAGCCAGGTGTGTCCTTGCGGACGTCGATGAACCAGGAGGTCTCGTTGTTGGGCAGGACCATGGTCTGGAAGGAGTAACTGACCGAGTTAGGGATGGTTACCAGGGTGACCACCACGCACACGATGAACACAGTGAGCTTAGCTCGGTAGATATTACACAACTTAGCGCCACGCCGGGGGTAACGGATAAACACGTACCTAAACACGGCCAGAGAGACGGTGAGCCAGATGGAGATGCTGTGTACCACAACGCTGAAGATGGCGAAGAACATGATGTAGCGAGCATTGGCAAGTGGGCAGGCCACGTCCTTGGTATAGATGTGGTAGTTGAGAATGACGTAGGGCAGGTATGCCATCATGGTCAGCCCATCGGAGATGGCCAGCCAGGTGAGCAAAACGTTTGTAGGTGAAATCATGTTTTTGCGTGTGAGCACCACGATGTTCAAGCAATTAGCGATGATGCCCAGGATGCAGATGATGGGAGCGGCAATGCCGTGGATGGATCGATACGTGTTATGAAAGTTCTGCAGGTCAGAGTTCAATGTCTCGATGGGGGCTCCTGTGCTGTTGTCCGGGGCTAGAGTTGTCGGAACTCCGGATGTAGTGGCCAGGTTGATGAAAGGAGTGGTGAAGTTTGAGTTGACCGTGTACGCCATGCTGGTGTTTGACGCCCCGCTGCTGCTTAGCTCCGTTACTCAGTGTACAACAATAGCATGGATATCTATTCCTTTCACTTGATAGAAGTAGACAACTTCTTTACTTTGAATCCCACTCAAATATGCAATTCCGGTGTCTGTCATTTAATAAGGAGGTAGGCACAAATAGATAACAATCAATGAGTTTTAAGAATACTTTTATACTCACTGCAAACGGTAGTGATACTCGTAGATTGATTGTTCTACATCCATGAGCAAAAACTAAATGCCGATTCTAAATGGTTTGATATTTGCACTGGCCTACTTATAAACATTGGCGATTCCAGACGTGTTCCGGAAATTTTCAACGGATTCCTTGTCGCAAACAATGTCAACAAAGTCACTGGGAATCCGTTAAAAAAATCCAAAATATTTGCTGGCAGTGAAGATCAAGAAGTTTTTCAAACTTTGAGAGGGGCAGAAGAAACATGGTTTAGTGGAGGCGAAAACCTTCAAGCCGTTGGTTCCGAGGGCCTTGTTCCGTGTGTTGTTGTTCTCTGCTCTCCTCTGATTGTTGTTGCTGTCTGCGGCGGATTGCGCCTGGCTAGCACTGACTTTGTTGCTGCTGTGAGAGGAGCCAGGTGTGGTCAGAGATGCATGTCTATGGCAGCGTGGATGTCGGTTGAAGCGTTTCTTAAGCCAATTTGGTCTTCTCTTAAACGTGATCGCCATTGGGTCTGAGAGCGGTGAATCGAATCAGAAAAGAGAACGAGAGAGCCTTCTGTTGTAATGGGACAAAAGGAGGTGCCGAGGTGCTTGGGTGTTGAGGTGCTTAGGTGCTGGCGTGCTCAGGTGCTGGAGCCCAAGCTGGCAGAAAGCTGGTCTTAGCAGGTCCTGCTTGTTCGATAAATAGAAATGGGGGAAAGGGGGAATAAAATAGGATATTATTGGTCATGTCAACGAATATAAAATCAGAAGCAAGAGAAGAAGTTTTCAAGATAATTAAGAATCCTAAATTAATGATTAAAAAAAACACTCCTCCTCCTCCTCCTCCTCCTCCTCCTCCTCCTCCTCCTCCTCCTTCTCCTCCTCCTCCTCCACCTCCTCCTCCTCCT
>JAUKPP010128422.1:1581-15207 GCA_032273245.1 Phyllaplysia taylori
CAGGCAGGGTCGAAGTAGCCCGTCTCTTGAATGATCTTACAGTGTTGCAGGGGACGTAAAACTGGTTACCAAACCAACAATGAAGAATATGATGGATGACCGTGATGAGGTTGATGAGGCAGGACAAACCCTCCTTCCCACTCCTCACATAGATGAAAAATCTTGTTACATATGGCATCCAACCTTCGAGACATGTATTCTATCTGGCCCTTCAATATGGATGTCCACTGGATTTGAAAAATGAATAAAGTGAAACTCTTTTGCCGATATCCTGTGTCCCATTCATGAGTTTTTCTAATATTTTGTTATTACTTTTGCAGAATATACGTCTTTGGTGGTTATGGCAGTCGACCGTATGAATTCTTGTGGAATGGAGAAGTTGATAATTATACTCTGGAAATAGAGGTTGGTTGATGCCGTTATGTTTTTTGCTTCATAATTTAATTATCTTTTTGTTTTAAAATTTATATATATTTTTCATATTAGAGCTTTAAAATTATTTGTATTCATTTGTGATTATTAGTTTCAGTGATCAATGTTTTTTTGCATGGCTTTCCTGATTTCATAAATAAAATTTTGTGTCAACAATCATAACAGTCATCTTTTTAAAATCATTTTGATATCATGTCCTGAAATCAATATGTTTATTATACATGTATACACTCTATCTAATTTTGCTTTACAAATGTAAGTATCAACTATTAGAAAGGATGCCTAGCAACAAAGGTTTAGGCCTAGTACATGAAAATAGAGAGTTTTCAGACAATTTGATCAGTCCATGAGGTAGTCAATTCAATTGTTCTCATTTTATATGTGGGGGGAGATGAATGATCTTTCCATGATCAGAAGTCTCGGCTGTTTAATTCTATCGGTCCGGACATTATTGTAGTTATTCTCTAAAGTTTTAAGTCAAGAATTTAGACAAATTGTTTAACCATTGTCTTTATTCAGCATCTCTCCATTACTGAAGTAACTTTTTAGATTTATTTTGGAACACAGAAAATACTACCATTTTCATTAGATCCAACCATGTGATTAAGTTCATAAGTTCATTTCAGAATCTTTTGTCCCCCCTGTAGAATTTAATGTTGCTATCGGTACCACAGTTTGTGGAGATAACTTGATGGCATTGTCTTTTAATTTCCGACAGCATGGCAGAGGTTGGAATGATCAATTAGTGTACTTGGACCTGGAGAAGAGGTGCTGGGTGCGACCAGAGTGTCAGGTAACCTCTTGTTTTCTTCGAGTCTTGTTGTACTCAAGTTTAAGTACTCATTCACACCAGCATCAATATGAGCAACTCAGTCATTGTCATCTAGTCAAGAATGAGATATTCTCTATATTGTCGTCCAGTGCCTATTCGTGTGTGTACGTTTGTGTGTATGTGTTCTTGTGTCTGTAAGATGCACTTACCATGCGAAAGCAAATTTCTCTTGATGGCGATCATTAAAATGTCATCTTATTTTATTTTGGCTTGTCTTATACTGCCCAGCTTGGGACAGGCATAAAGTTCGTAGCACAGCCAGGTTGACAGTGCTATGATGTTTGGATGCTATCTCTACTAGAATAGCACAAAGTGCCTGATGTCAAAAGAAATGGTTCTGTTTGGACTGAAGACTGAAGAATCAAATAATGAGTTTAAATAGTCTAAAATTTCTAGTGTCTTTGTGAGGTCAAGCGAACGCTTCCCTGTCATCTTATGGTAGACTGGTAGTAATAAACTGGCCGGTCCCTTCTTATCAAGTTCTTCTAGTGTGACGACTATGTACAGGAGAAATGAAAGCAATAAGGAAACGGACGGATACGATGAGATTTGACTGTGCTTTGATTGGTCTGGTTTTGGTTGCTAGTTTTACATCCCTTGCAACAGTGTAAGTCATTTGAGAGGTGGCCTACTTTGACCCTGCCTGTCAGAGCCAGCCCTAGCAGAAAAACGAGATCATCCGCAAATGGGATTGAACTTAGGTCTTCTGCATGATAGTGGAGGTGTGTAACTATTACTCCAAAAATGCTGGTGACGTAAGGAAATTTCACTGTTTTCATTTGTGTCTCCTCATCCAGGGGCCAAAGCCTAGGGCACGTGCAGCCCATGCCACAATTAACATAGACGGAGAGGTTTATCTGTTTGGGGGGAGGCACAGAGCTGAGAGGATGAATGATTTGCACAGGCTGAACATTGACTCGCACAAATGGAGTGGCAGGTAAGTTTTGTCACGTTCGGATTTGGAGAATGCTAATGAATGCTTCCTAAGAAATTGAGAAGATTTCTGAATGACTTTGGTCTATCAAGCTTATAACATTGCAGATGTAAAGCCTATAGAGCAGGGTTTTTTAGCAAGGATATGCAGCGTGTAGATTCAATCCATTATCAATTAAGTTGAAACTTGAAGCCAAAGATTTCCATATTTGCAGCTCTTAAAATGGAATTTGTAAAAAAGCGAATTTTAAAAAAAAAAAAGAAAAGTGTGCTAATCAACTTGTAACGCTGTATTTACTTGTTGATTCTGTTATTTACAAAGAAGCCCAACCTTTACAAACAGTTGTAATATGTATTAATCGGTGATTAAAGTTTACTATTGTTAATTTGCAACTAATTTTTACTGTGAACCAAACTTTTACATCCCTATGACCATTATATGGCTCACAAATTGTATACTTATGTACTAGATACTTATATGTAGCGTGTGTTTTTTTCTTCAGAAAATTAAAATGTGCGGAGTACATGCTGTTTGTTATCATTTTTCTTGCATCATTTTCAATTCCCCAGTCTCTTGTGTTTAGGCGCAATACCAGAGGGTCGAACGTGGCACTCTTTGTCTCGTGCCTCTAGGTCAGATCTGCTTATGTATGGTGGATTCAACAGTGCCCAGAAACCTTTAGGTGAGTAGGAATATTCTTGTTAGGTTTTAGATAGAGAAATCTAGAATTGTTAGCAATCCAGCAGGTTGTGAGCGTTTGTGATCCCTGTGGAAAAGTTAGCCGTTAGCATGCTGTGTTCTGAAGCAAGGATTCATCTAACTACAGCTAAAGTGGTGATCAGAGAAAAATAGGAACTATCAGGAGATGGGATGGTTTGTTTAAAGTTATAGTGGTCACAATATTAACTGGATTTATAGAATTGACTTAAAAAAGGATGATCACAAAAATATTTTCAATCATGAAGTTTAGGTGTCTGTTTTAATAGAAATTAATAGAACATTGTGACAAATCACAGATTGATTTTATAACTTATTATCTTCAGAAATGGTTTGGTTTGCGAACCAGTTTTACGTCCGCTGCAACACTGTCAGGTCATTTAAGAGACGGGCTACTTTGACTCTGCCTATCAGGGCCAACCCGGGCTGAGATGGAAAAGATCCCAGCAGAAAAAAACACAGATTGTCTAGGCTTAGGATTGAACTTGTGTCCTCTGCATGATAGGCGGAGAGCCTTACCATTACACCACAGTGCTGTTTTAGAAATGGTGTTTTATGCAGTTTTACAAAGTTATAGGTTCATTTATCTAGGTATAGAAACTGGGATCACAATTGTGTGCACATGTGTCGATAATGTGCAGTTTTAGAAGACTGGTTTTTCATGTGGCAGTTGTGTTACATAATTGAAGAGTGTTTTTCCAAAACTTTGCATTTGCATTCTGGGAAGTTCTGACATAATCAGCCTTTTTGCTTGCCTGATAAGCTTCTCATATTGCAAAATATATTATCTGGAGTTGAAAATAAAGGAAAATATGAGGTTTTGCAGCACAGTAAGCTTTGAGAACAAATGTCTCTAAGATAGAGATATTTTTTTTTAAAAAGTGCAGATACTGAATTCTGGAAAAATGCTCTTCAATTGTGAACTTGTGAGGTGGACATAATCCCCAGGGGTTTATATATTTGGCCTGACTATCTCCATCTTCTCTTTTTGTGCAGACGATGCCTGGTTGCTGAATATAGAGACCTTGTCCTGGAGCGTCCTCAGTAACGGCACAGGTTTCCCTCGACTTTGGCACACAGCCTCGAACAACCCACATGGAGACATCCTGGTGTTTGGGGGATGTGAGAACAATATCTTGAATGAAACAGAGGCTGTGGTAAGATCATGAGAGGGAAATGCCCACAGCAAACATTGTTATCATTTTGTTTAATCCTGGTGGGCCTAGGGTTAGGTTGGGGGTTTTATGCAATCTTTTTTGTTTGGGGTTATTTATTTATACAGGCACCAGCTTTTTTAGCTGTTTTAGAAGCAATCATATTTGGCAGCTGCAATTTTTACCTATTTCCTTCTCTTAGGTTTTAGGCATTGCACAGGTTAAGCCTAGGTGATTAGGAAATTTCATTAACTTTGGTTCATGCAATGAGTTAGGGTGAATTTTGCAAAAAGTATAAGCCTTTGCATCCCAAATGAATGAAATCATGTTACAAACGCGATTTGTTGATATTCAATTTGAATATACTTACTTATTTTTTTACTTTACTTGTCTTTTTGAGTGGAAATATTTTGAGGATGTTTGTGTTTGGTGAGTTTTGGTAATTTGTTTTACATCCCTTGCAACACTAAAATAATTTAAGACATGAGCGACTTCACCCCTGCCTGTCAAGACCAACCCAGCAGAAAACCATAGATCTTTCTCACATGGGATCAAACTCGAGTCTTTCGTGTGACAGGCAAAGAGTCTAACCACCACAACTCAAAGGCTAGTTGTCTGTGTTCATGATATGTGTAAATGGTGGTGGGATTTGGAGAGACAGTTTGCTGAGGATAGTGTGGTGGTGATGGTTAACAATGTCTGCCAATTTCAGAGCTAGTCAGAAGTTATATATTTATAGAGGCACCAACTTCTTTTACTGTTTTAGCCAAACTTCAAAGTACTGTGATTATATTAACCCCTTGACTGCATCTGTTCATGTACACACTAACAATTCTTTGCTGTGTACTCTACGGGCGTACCACTTGGGCAATGAATATCAGTTTTATATTCTTTATTGATAGATATCTCAATCAGTTCAAGTGAGTTGCAAGTCACATTTTGGCATTGTAGAGTTATTGGTATCACCTGTTTGCATTCTTTTCAAGCGGTGAAAAAAATATCTTGCTAGCTCACGTAGGCACCAAGCGAGATCAGAAGAGGGGAGAAAAATGACTTTTTAGTGGGACAATATAAATGAGTGTAAATTTCAAGAGAGAAAATGATCAAGTTTCGCCATGTATCTGTAATAAAAACATTCAGATCTGAAAAAAGTTTCAGGTGCTGAAATAAAAAAAAAGATACTTCTGAACACTCATATTGATTTGTCAGGGCGTCTGCAACCTAGGACTCGTCTGGACAGATGACAAAATTTTCCTAACATAATATACATGTATATTAGAATGAAAGTAGAGATATCCATTGATTCTTTGTTCTCATGAGAATTCAGTCATGTTTACTTTTGGGGGAACTAATGATTTCTCTAAGAGTCTACGGGGGTAGAAAATCAAGAATTGTGCAGCAAAGCAAGTGTTGGTCTCGTTCAAGAGATAGACTTATTGTTTGCAGTCAAGTGGTCATTGATCTCTTGGTTTGGTTTGGTTTAGTCACCAGTTATACAACCCCTGCAACACTGTAAAGCCATTGAAGAGACGGGCTTCTTTGACCCTGCCTATCAGGGCAAGCTGGGCTGAGAGGGAGAAAAATTCCAGCAGAAAAAAGCCCAGATTGCCCACGCATAGGATCCAAGTCAGGTCTTCCGCATAACAAAGAGGTTAACCATTACTACAGTAGCGCCAGTCTTGATCTCTTGGAAAATTAGTGCCTGTTAGCCTAGTGTTTTGATTATACTCAATCTTGTACTTCAGCACAATACTATTACTCATCAGTGGATAAAAAAAAACATGAGACAATTTGGTTTTGAATCTATCTGGTCAAATTATTGCATATCTTTTTTTACCTTTTGTCTCAGCTCACAAGTCGAAAAGTGTTACTATTGAGGACAAGACCATTTTCTCTTGAAAGGTAAGTTTTGACGCGTCATTGTCATGAATGGGATTGTAATCCTTTCTGAAAATTAGAAATAATTTTGCAATGTTTCTCCGTTGTTTAAAACTAATGTGTCTCTTCATGTAACGTTAACATTTTGAACAGCTACTTGGTAGGGCTTTTTTAATTTCACTGAAGCAAATATTCTGCTATTTTATATCTATTTTTTTTTCAACATTTCATAAAGGAAACTGAAAGGGTCTGAACAAGATTGTCTGTGGAGGCAAAGAAATGCAATATCTATCTGCCTTCTGCTGTATGAAATGTTTTATTAATCAGAGGAACATGGTAGTTGGCATCATTGTTAAAAATGCAGATGTATAAGCACAAAAGACTGGGAGGGAAATTCTCATCATGTTTGATAAGGCATATTATCCACACTTCTAAAGTTATAAGCAAACTCCATGCCAACTTTTATGCAGTATCAAGGTTACAGCATCTAGGTATCGAAGGCTCCGTCACTTCACACAGTAGGAGTTTACAAAGTTGTGCTCCATTTAGTAGGAGTGTAAGCATTTTTTAAAAACTCAGACTGAGGTTTTTGTTCTATTTTTTTCTGCCCTCCCCCCAACCAATAGGCTGTGCCTTCACTTCATCTACAAACAGAAGCCTGTGCTGAGAGATCAGTGGGACACGTTGCCTAAACAGTTTCAGGAATGGCTGCTGATGAAAGAGAAAGTATCGGAGGAGTTTACGCCCCCTCTGTCTATGAGTAATGTTGAGCTCGGACTAGGCCCCAACCTTTCACAACTCTCGCTATTGACTAAACCATAGGCTGAAAATCTGGATGAGGACCGACAATTGGCTCAGTATCTTTTCCATGCCTTTTGACCACAACTGATTGTCCTCTTTGCATGGGTGCTGCTGCTTGCACATGTTATGACTACTGGATGTGAAAGTTATGGAGGCCTGCAAACATAGCAGAATGGCTGTATAACGACTGGATGTGAGAGTTACGGAGATTTGACGACTTGATGACAAATTTGTGGAGATTTGACTACTGGATATATGAAAGTTATTGGGATGTTCAACCATAGTAGAATGACTCTATGACTGCTTGATGTAATATTTATGGAGACTTGACGACTGGATATAAAAGATTCGGAGACTTGACGACTGGATATAAAAGTTTCGGAGACTTGACAACTGGATATAATGAAAGTTATGGATACCTGATGACTGGGCATGAAAGTTATGGAGACTTGATACCATAGCAGGATGGCTGTATAACTATTTCATGGGAAAGTTATAGAGACTTGATGACTGAATATGAAAGTTATTGAGACTTGCAACCATGGTAGAATGGCAGAATGACCACTTGTAAAATATACTGAGACCTGCAAGCACAACAGAAGATCTGAGTTTAGTCCAGATTGTCATACCATGGTACAGTAAAACTGAATAGTACAATAGTGGGCCTACATACACTTGACACAATGAATTTTCGTCGATATTAATTTTCAAAAGTTGCACCTAAAAATGAGTTACTTTTTGAACATGTTCATACAGAGGTACGTGTTGTATGGAACATGTTCATACAGAGGTATGTGTTGTATGGAACATGTTCATACAGAGGTATGTGTTGTATGGAACATGTTCATACAGAATGTGTTGTATGGAACATGTTCATACAGAGGTATGTGTTGTATGGAACATGTTCATACAGGGGTATGTGTTGTATGGAACATGTTCATACAGAATGTGTTGTATGGAACATGTTCATACAGAGGTATGTGTTGTATGGAACATATTCATATAGAGGTATGTGTTGTATGGCTCCATGCAGTGCGTCGTCTTCCTGTTTTCTGCGTTTCTGTCTTGTTTACATTTGTATTATATTCTCCATTCATCAATGTTTTCTTCACAGACCCGAGGAAGAGAGGTGTCCTCTTGAAAATTCGCCAACCTAAGTCACTACATTGAATGCTTACCATGAATCATTAATCACTAAAAACATGCAATAATGAACTCATTTTGGTTGAGGTTGGTAACTTTTTTTTTATTGTTTGTAAATCCTCCTGCCTTGCTACCTCTCTTGAATCCTTCTGACACTCAACTTGTTGTATCTCTGAGGGAGAGCCACTTTCAGCTTCGTCTCTTTGTACATCAAATTTTGGAGCTTTTCCGAGGGTTTTGAGGACATTGGTAATTTTTTCAAAAAAGTCGAAGTGGCAAACAACATCACAGCTCTTGCATATCACCTGAAGGTCTTCAGATGTGTATTAACTCTATGCAATTTACCTTGTAGCATGATTTTTCCTATCCTTCCGTGCAATTTACCTCATGGCATGATTTTTCTGATCGATATGTGTAATTTACCTTGTGGTATGATTTTTCCTATCATTTGGTGTAAATTACTTTGTGGTAGCCAACAATGATTTTTCTGATCATTCTGTGTGACTTTTTTTGTGGTATGATTTTTTCCTATCATTCTGTGTAATTTACCTCATGGTATGATTTTTCTGATCGTTCTGTGTAATTTACCTTGTGGTATGATCTTTCCTATCATTTAATTTAAATTACTTTGTGGTAGCCAACAATGATTTTTCTGATCATTCTGTGTAAATGACTTTGTGGTTTGATTTTTCTTATCATCCTGTGTTAACCTCATGGTATGATTTTTCCTATCATTTTGTGAATTTTAACAGGTATGGTTTTCCTATCATTCTGTGTAATTTGACTTGTGGTATAAATTTTCCTACCATTCTGTGATATGTAATGCTTCTTTCGAAGTCAGAGTCACCTACTGTCTGTTAGAGAGACTTTAGCAAAAAGATTGGTCTTTAACATTTGACATTTAAAATTGCACGTTTTTTTCTTAGGAATAGCATGCATGAGTATGAATCATCATCAAAATTGTTTCTACATGGCCGTAGAAGGCATGAGGTCACTAAAAGCATTCATGCTAAAATGGCTTGAAAATTTAAAAAGAAACCGCTAAGAGCTCTGATTCCCATGTTTTGACAAGCAGCTGATTTTTTGGAGTCTCAGCATGAGTGTGATATTTTTTCTGGTTGATTGAGTTATTTGTATAGCAATAAAGTTGTTGAAGTCTTTATTGTTTCTACATCTGTGCTGTGAACTTGGAGAAGTAAGATACCATGAAGTCCACTTAAGATAAACTCGCTGGTAGGATTAAAATCTTTGTAAAGATAAGCCAACACTCAGGCCTTGATTTTTTCCTTCTCTACCTCTACTAGTCAAAGTGTGGTTTATACTGTCACGAGCAAAAACAACCCCCACACTATTAATTCCTGTTTATAAGCGTTTCTGTAAAACAACGGTCAACATGCAATACATTAAATTGTTCTGTAGTTAACCACCATCTTTGCAATGACGAAAACTGCATTGGAATTCATCCATTGAGAAAGGCTCCACAGGCTGTTGAATGGACTACCCTAGAAACTGGAAGTCACAAAAATGATCAAATTGACACAGCTTATTTTAAACAAAGGAGAAGGTCGACACCTCTTTCTGCTATGCACTCATGGGTCACTACAGTTTTGTGACTGTGAGGTGGAGCATTATCGCGTTGCAGACTCCAGGCTTGTCAACCGTCCCGAATTTCTCGGGATCGAGCCATCGGTCCCTAAGTCCCGAAAATAGGGCTTGCACTGTCAAAATTGAATTATTATAGCCATATAAAAATACGATGCATAAAAAAATACTGATGTATTTCCGATTCTGGAAGTACATGTAATTGCAATTCAAAGTATCGGGATTTTTACTTGTGCGTTTCATATAACCGGTAGCCTGATTTTATTTCTAAATTATGCCACTGAATTTTACTTTAAAATTATCACGTCTCTGAGGCACCACATTGGCGTATTAGAATGACCTGCCTGCTCGAACGTCCCTCTAGATGCATAAGTGGCTGATGTCTTCTGTCATGATTCTATGCGTTTTATACCCCGTATTTAAACTTTCACTGATGATTCCTGGTAGAAATTATCTGTGTACTCAACGGTAACAGTAGAATCTGCCATGAGAAGTTTGCTTCATTTGTAAACAGCTTTTGTGGCCAGTGGGTAATTGTCCATCGTTGGTGAACGATCGCTCATGGCATTTGCAACCTTGCTTCTCTGTGATGCTTCTTGAGGCGCGGCTTGCATGTGAGTTTGTATGGGGTCAGCCCGTTTTCTTTAAGGTGCTTCGTGATGGTCCTCTCACCCACGTACGTGGTTGCTGCTGTCTCTCCTAATGTCCTGAAACTGTCATATCATTGAGTTTCGATAAGCACACCATCTTCTTTTAGATTTGTCATCCTTGGCCTTCGTAAGGCCTACGGCATTTAACATAGCCTTCTACATGTATTTCATATTTGTTTTTCCATCCATGCATTGATTTCTCTTAGATCAATCCGGCGTCTATGTCTGTTGCCCTCATATTTAATCTTCTCTGTTAACTTTGGCAAGGTGGGCCAGTAATGAAGAGAAATGAGAAATTAAACGCCTTTGTTTTGATTGTATCAATTGGATTTAATGACTGTTATTAGCAACATTTTTTATAAAAAACAGCGTGCGCAGTTGCTAACTAAAACCAAAAAAAAAAGTAAAAAGAAATGCAACAACCGAATTAGTATCCATACCATCTACGTGTTAAGGCGCCTATTCATTGTAATTTGCTGGCACAATTACAAGGACAACTTTTGTGACTTCCATTTTCTAGAGTTGTCCATTCAACATCTTGGGGAGTCTTTCTCAATGGATGAATTCCGTAGCAGTTCTCATCATTGCAAAGATGGTGAACTGCTGAACAATCTGTTATATTGCATGTTGACCGTTGGTTTACAGAAGCGCTGATAAAAGGGAATTCCAAGTGGGGTGGTTTTTTTGCTCATGACTGTATATACATGGTGAGGACACCACCTCCACTAGAAATTATTTGTAATTTCTTATTTATCATTGCCTAACCATGCAGGCAGTTTGATTTTTTTTTTTTTACAAAGAACAAGATGCTGGCAGTAATCTCATCATCTATTGTTGTTGTTTTTTCCTTGATGGGCTTTAACTTAGAGGTATCAAAGTTTTCATTTCTACAATTCATTCTTTGTTAATGTCCATATTCATTGATGAGAATGATATGAATGTTGGTTGACAGAGTGCGATGACACAGTGGCCATTAACTAATGGATTTATGTTTCCATTGCTATAATTGTTTCTGTTTTCATTTCCCATATTCATTGATTGATGAGAATGACATGAATGTTGGTTGACAGTCTGAGTGGATTTCCATTAACTTATGGATTTATGTTTTCATTTCTTCAATTGTTTCTGTTTTAACCCTTTCCTGCCTGATGTGTTTGACTTACATGCTATTGATTCTGCTCAAATGTGATGGAATTACATGTACGTTCTTTCGACTCCGTCCTATTGCAGTAGAATGCATCGTTGATTGACCCATGTTGATAAAAGTAGCGGTTAAAAAATCTCCTGAACACCGTGTTGAACTCTTGCTGAAAGGAGGCACAAATGGCAGCTCTTCAGTAAAGAAAAAAAATAGAGAAAAGCCTAACCCGCTTACTTTTCTGAAGCAAGGATAAGAAATCATCCACTTGATTTGGAACTCTTCATTGCTGACATGCAATAGACTTTGACGGATGTTTTCAGCTCTTGTTGCACAATTAATATATTTAATTGACATGTGCACATTTTCTGAAAGATCTTTCATTTTTCTTTATCATGGGAGTGTTTTAATTGCAGTTGGATAGTTATATGCTGACAATATGAACTATTGAAAGAAAATGGAAATACGAAAATGTTGTCTTTTAGACGTTTTTAACGAAGGATTTACCATGTGAACCACAGACGTATATATCAATTTTCTGAAAGTGTATTCATTTCTCTTGATTATGGGTACAATTTTTTAAACTGTTGGCTATAACTAAACTTGAATTTATTACGATGTTTTTAAAATGTATTTAATGAGTAAATTAGAGTAATATCCTTTTGCTAGGTATCCAGACAGGGAAATTGAAAATCCCATAGGCAGACGAGCTAAGTTTTTTTCCAGGCAGGAAAGGGTTAATTTCCACATTGATTGATTAATGAGAGTGTTGATTGACAGAGTGGATGGATTTATATACCTTACTGGATACAAGAGTGCATTATATGACATCACAGCTTGAGGTAAAAGGATGAAACATTTATTGCAGAGGTGAAAGTGGGTCATGTTGTTCATTGTAATTAAAGTTCTGTTGTATGCTGGAATATACAATATCAATAGAGTCCTGGGCTTTTTGTTGTTGTTTTTTTTCATTTTTTCATATTTATCAATTTATTTATTGTTGTACATGTATCTGAAAAGGCGCTGCAAGGGATGTAAAATCCAACACCCAAACCAAACTGACATTTGATCCAGCAATAAACATAGCATTAGCATACATATTGATGAAAATTGATAGACTAATATACCTTTACGAGGTTAAAGTCGGGAAATTCATTTTACAGATGGTGCTTATGATGACATTCATAATTCACGCAGTAATGATACATACATGTAGTTACAAATTAACATAATAACGCCACTCATGCCAATTCCACATTCACACACACCACTGCCGGTGGCTGCAGTGCAGCGCCCATGTAATATTTGACAGTCATAACGAATTACAAGCATTGCAGAATAATGGAATGATAATAATTTATTATAATGCAGTTATCATGCCCCCCCCCCCAGACAAACACACACACACACACACACACACACACACACACACACACACACACACACACACACACACACACACACAGTCTCACATACTATGCACACGCATAATCACCAAACATAAATGGACGTATTCAGAAGTGATCCTTAAACTATTAACTACAAAATTAATTATAGTCATGTTTTCTCATTCTCCCTCCCTTCCCCATCCCAAATTCTCTCTCTCTCTCTCTCTATCTATCTATCTATCTCTCGCTACCAGCGTTGTGGTGTAATTCAAGCTCTTTGCCTATCATGCGGAAGACAGGAGTTCGATCCTACGTGCGGACCGTCTGCAGGTTTTTTTCTGCTGATATTTTTCTCTTTGTTTCTTTTTCCTCTCTTTCTTTGCCTACCTCTTTCAACCTTCCTGTCCTCCCCATTGAACTTCTCTCTCCTGCATTGTTTGTTATGAAACACTAATCAAAGGTGTGCACCGGCGCTGTGGTGCAATGGTTAGGCTCTTCGACTATCACGTGGAAGACCCGAGATCGATCCCGCGTGCGGACGATCTGCCCCTTTTTCTGATGGTTTTTTTCCCTCTCGGCCAGGGTTGGTGAGAGGGATGAATTACCGCAGAAAAAACGCAGATGGTCATCCGCACTTGGGGAGCAGAGTCTAATCATTACAGCACAGGCGCCAAGTCTATGACAGGAAATGGAAAATTAATAGCGAGCACAATTCTTGTGACCTAGTTGGAGCATTCTATTGCTTTTCCTTTTCAAATGATCAGGTTATAAAATCCGGTCATTCTTCTTTAATCACCCTGTATTGATATCCAGACGGTGCACACATTATTCTGTCTATGGTTCATGAGCCTGGTCCTCAGCTCATAAGACATGCGCAGTCTGGGTACACAGATGACGTTGTCGTCAGACACAGCGCTAAGCAGCTCCGTGGGTAATCTCTCTGATGTCACGTGATCT
>JAUKPP010128533.1:0-15206 GCA_032273245.1 Phyllaplysia taylori
TGTTTTACCCCCCCCCCCCCCCCCCCCACCCTATGAATAAAATGGTTGTTCCACGTACAATGCTTTTCCCTAGTGTGGGTAGAAAAAGTACTCAAGTGGTAATTCCCGATTTACAAATGCGTATTGCTAGTGAACGGGTGGATTGCAAGGATCTGCAGCTGTCCATTCGCGATCTGTTCGTCTCATATTTTTGGCCAGTATTTTGAAGTCTCTTTGTTGAGTAAATTGAAGGAATAATGTTGTAAACCTACAACCCCTATAGACCCTTCCTTACTTTTTTACAGGAGAATGTGAAGTTCTGCCATCATGAATACTGTGGTTGTGGAAATCATCGCGAAGAAAAGAAATCATATTAAGAAGCTTATTTTGTTTCTATGATACATTGTATGTTTATAGGAATATTTGTTGTGAAGTTGTCCTCAATTCAAATGGTTGACTAATTAACTTGTATTTGTTTCAGTGGGAAGAATTCCTCTCCAGAGCCAGATGGTGAATCCGGATCCAAAAAAGATGAGGATGAAGAGGAGGAGGAGGAAGAGGATGACAGTAACCATGAATCATCTGCAAATACAAGTAGGTGTATTTTTTTGCAAAAATAGACTGGGATTATTAATTTACAGTAGAGTGCCAATAATCGGACACAATCAGCGGGAGTCAAATTTTTCCCTCTTATTTTATGTCTCATGAATCCAACAAGTTGCTGTTATGATTCCAACTTGAGTTAAGAGGGAACAAATGTGATAATTAAATCTGATATCAATTTTCGATTTCTTGGGTACGACCAGTTAAACAATCAAGGTTACATTTGCCAAGCTCGACTTGATTAAAGTTGCGATTTAGTTCATTATCTGTCAAAACTGTTCTGAAAATCAACATTTCCTTTTGAAACTTTTTCCATTACACAACAAAATAACATTCATGAGTTTGGTTTCTCAGAATTTGAATTTTGGAGATGTTGAACAAAGTACTTTGATAAAATTTTGATATGGCAGTTCTGAAATTTATTTGTTAGTTGCTAATACAACCATAAGACAAAATGTAGTGCCTTCAAACTTCTTATATGGATAAATTGCATTATTTTCTACTGCTGCACACATTTTAAAAGTCTGATATGATTGTATTTTATAGTTTATATTGTTTGTGAAATATTGGGTGTATAGCAGTTACGATGGAATTGCCATTATTATCATACACCTTATCTTTTAAATATTTGACAGTAAACTTCACCTTCCAATTGCCACTGAACCAATACTGGTTTTTTTTCTCTCTTATCCAGACACCAGCTCCACAAAGATGAACTTTTGTCCAGTTACCAGCTCTACAAAAATGGAGCCTGGTAGAGTTTCAAAAGGAAAGTCTGGAACGGCAAACCCTGTGAAGACCCAGATTCCAGTAGAAAACCAGCAACCATCCCGGCTGCCACCAAATATGACATCTGCAGTTGAGATTAGCTCATCGGTGTCCCCTGCTGGGTCTGCTGTGAATAACAGTGCTGCCAGTGGAACAAATACGGCTGCTTCTGCCCGGGCCAACCGAGAGGCCCGTAAGAAGCAACAGAAAGCTGCCCGTGAGACCCGGCGTGAGGCTAGTGGGAATGATAGTGGGTTACGCCACAACCAGAAGGTTGAGCTGACCAAGAAGCATGTGAGCGAAGCCCTGCAAGTGACCTTGGCCAAGGTGACCACGCTGATTGAATCAGTGGTGACTGTGACAGCGGTCAGTGCTCAAGCCAACTCGACCAACACCACCGTGGTGTCTAGCAGCATGGGGCATGGGACGCATGTGGTCAACTCATCCAGGCAATCCTCACTGATAACAGCAGGGAACAATGCAGTGTCCTACAGCTCAGGTGGATCAGGAACTGCAAAGGAAAATACCAACACCACCAATGTTAATGGATCCGGAAATAAGTCACGCTCCAAGAAATCCAATGACATCATGAAGCAGAGTAGTTCAACTGGTACGCATAAATTGTGTAATTTCATTAACAGGGAGATAGACCAGAAATATAGACGAACAAGTTAAAGCATTTCATGGCTGCACGTAGCATATATGCTTGTTTTTCATGGTAAAGACAAGAACTAATGAGATATTCTTAACTGAAAATTGTTAATGCAATACTGTCACAAAGCCAGCAAAAGAACTAATAAAGACAATACATTTTTGAGTGCATAAAGTGAACAAAGAAAATATTCCACTTTTTTCTATTTAGCTTTTTATTAGGCAAACATCCCAGTAGTCCATCCACGTCTACTTTTGCTTAAAAAGAAGATGAAACCAAGGTGAGGCATGTCCTTGAGAAAGGAACGAATTACACCATAACCCCCCCCCCCCAAAAAAAAAAAAAAAACTCAACAGCCCACCACCACCAAAAAACACCCCAAGGAAAAAATGCTGAATCGTTATTTGTAAGTCAAACATCCCTTGTGGTGGGTGTTTTTTTTCGTGGTGGGTTTTCTTTTTTCTTGCTTTCTTTTTTTTTGTTCTTCTCCTTTTTTTGTTGTTGTTGAGGATTCATTGAGTTTTCTTTGGACAGGTATTGGTGACCTTGATGACTTTGGAGTTCCGATGTCAAACGTGATGAAGAATTTCGCAAATGGCAAGCTTGGGATCAAGAAAGTCAAGTAAGTTGTGACATTACTGTTCATTACTGTTCGATTAAGTTTTGAAGGCCTTTAAAACTATGCAAAGTCCATAATTTATATGATAGCAAGCATAAGGTTATGTAAAGGGTTTGTATGTAATATTGTATGGTGCCTTTGTGACAATGGAAGATAATAGAAATTAAGATCATATCCTGTGATTTACTCAAGCAATTGCAAGGATGCTGGATATGAAAGATTGCTACAATGCAAGTTATGCTTTTGAATTTAATAAAAGGAATTTTTAGGTCTTAGGATATTAACTAAATATTGGTGGGATCCCTCAACAACCAGTGTCATAAATGACCTTACAGTGCTGCAAGGGATGTCAAACTGGTTACGAAATGATAGACATGAGTATCCTAGGCTAAATAATATCACAATGGGAAATAGCATTGCAAATTTTATTTTTGTATGCTATGATGTGGACACATTATATTATTTGCTTTTTCTCCCCCAGTGACAACAAAAAGGAAATGTGGATTGATGACTATAAATTTATTGATAAGCCTATGTCATTGAGGATGGCACCGACAGCACCAAGTCCTCGTAAGGGGCAAAAGAAGGATGAAGGATGGAAGGAAGTGGTCCGGAAAAATGTGTGAGTAGCCTTTTAGCAGCCTACTGTTACGGATTTTCAGGATTTGTTATGAAATTCTAACAGAAAATGACGTGCACTCTCCCAAAATCCAAATTAAACGAAAAGAATGTAGATAACGAAAAGAACCTGACCTCTGGTGTTCGACTCGCTGCCTGTGTCTCGAAAATCGCTTTTTTTGTTAGTATCGATACCAAAATAACTGCACACACTGTGTCAAAATATCAAATTCCTACAATGAATAGAACCGAAGTTGCAATTTTGCGACAAGGTGTATTCAATGAATATCTTGGACCAACACTGAGGCAGGTTTTTGTCTCTCCTGTAAAATTGCAATTTGGCGCTTGTCGCAGTGTTGTCCCAAGCCAGCGACATGTAATACTAATGGGCAAGTAATTATTTCTCTTCCCTGCGCTGAGTTTCTGATCAAAGACAGGAAGAACTGAGGAATTAGAGATAGAGTGCAGTGGTGTAATGGTTAGGCTCTTGGCCTGTCCGAGTTTGATTCTGAGCGCGGGCGATCTGTTATTTTTCCGACTGGAATTTCCCCCCACTCAGCCTGTGTTGGCCCCGGTGCCTTAATTTGTTTCCTACTCAACCTTTCTGCTGTCGAACTGTCCTTTCAATACCTTAGAAATTGTCAAAATTTGTCCGATTGATTTTTTACTCTTTTTATTCATGGCGGTTGGCTGTTACCAAAAGTGTTGAATTACACTTTAATATTGCTATTTTCAGATTCCTCGATAAATTTTCTTAAATTTGATACCAAACACAAGAGGTTTGTTCCCAAATATTCGGACTGTATGGTTGATCCAAAAGTGTCCCATTTCTCTTGATGCTCAGTATAGTATTCGGCTGTTGGATTTGATTTGGTTTTGATTTTACGGCCCTTGTAACACTGTTAGATTAAGAGGCGGGCTACTTAGACTCTGCCTGTCAAGGCCAGTGGGCAGTGAGGGAAGTAACATTTCCCAGTTGAGAGATGGAGATGCTCATCTTATGTGGCGATTGATCTCTCGTCCTCTGCATGATTGACGAAAAGCCAAACCATCGCACCTTGGTTGATTACTTTGGAACTCAGAAAGTGGTGGACTATTGTTGCAGCAATGGCTTTTGGTTGGTGTCTTTCAACTAGATGCCATGACTGTTCATATGTCTAGCCAATTGGTTAGTGCAAAGGAGGAAAAATGTCTATTCAAATTTTTCATTGACAGGTCCAAGAAACTTTTGGTGCCAGCGAATGTGACTGCCCGACTGATTGGCAAGGGTGGATGCAATATCAATGCCATTAGGGAGATATCAGGAGCCCATGTTGAAGTGGAAAAGGCCAAGGGGAACTCGGATCGGACTGTGACCATAAAGTGAGTTACATCACCATAAAATTTATGAGCTTATTGGAATTACGTAGATGGGGTCGGGACATCAGAAGGTCGGGAATTTTGTGATGGGTCGTGAAGTCAGGGTAAACAAAATGTCTTAAAATTTTAATAATGTAATCAACTGATGTCAAAGAATTTTGAGTATCCAAGGTATAATAAGCGTTTTATTGTAATTATAATATAGATTTTCTTTTTGCAAGTCTTTACACTAAACGATGATTACTTATTCAATTAAGGAAATATGCTAAACTTAACATGTGACTTTAATCTGTTTTTCATCTAGCGTTTTATGACCCGGTTTTTTTTTTTTTTTTTTTTTTTTTTTTTACGTACGGCGGCTTTTTTTTCTCCACGAATAGGGGTCTTGAAAAAAATTTCAGGTGAGGACCCTGTACATATGCTGCATATTTTTGCAAAATATTTCAAACATTGTATTGACAGTATCATGCACTAGGTGTCAGCGAAGGTTTTTCCACGATTCTAACACATTTGACATGTTTCTATTTCACAGAGGCTGCCCTGATGCCATTCGCCAAGCGAACAATTTGATCAACGCTATGGTTGAAGAGCCTGATAAAGACATCTCAGAAATTTTGGCTAGAGCTACAAACAAGAGTCATAAACCAGTGGTAGAGAAGCCTCAACAGCAAAAAACTCCAGTATCAATAGCAGACTTTGCTATAGGCACTTTCACCATGCCCACAACTTCCAATCACAGTGTCAGCATTTCGTCTTCTGGCAAATCCCCCGCACAGGCCAAATCGAACAGGCAAGGGGGCACCCAGTCCAGCAACTCTCGTCCAGCCTCTACCCCTTCAAATACCATTGGCCCATCAATCGGAGCATGGCAGAACCCAGTGCCAGGCCAGGTCACGCCTTCCTCACCGCGCAGAAGTCCACAGAAGCAGGTAACCCCCAGCCAATCGACCGTTGGGCGGGGCTTGCCAACCAGCTCTGAGAAAAGCTCAGCTCGTCAGCTTGCGTTTGGTGAACCACGGGGAAATAAACGGTCCAGCTCACCTGTGTCTGTCACCTCCTCCTCTGCCTCTCTGACATTCACAGCCACAGCGACCACCACAATCCGCGGGGTTGTATCAAGCACTTCTGTTGTATCCAGCACAAGTGTCAATAAAGGGCAAGACCCGAGGCTGCAAACCCAGAACAAAACTGGGGTTGCGAATGCAACTGCAGGAAATAATGGAAGTGCCCGATTCCCCCGACCCAGTGGCTCAGTTCCTGCTAGAATGGAACCCATGCCATTGCCCATTGTGACAAGTGGAAGCAGCAACCACAACCACGCTGAGCGTAATCAGTCTAGTAGTAATGCTCCTTCCACCCAGCCTCCACCAGGGGAGTACTCGCCCTTCAACAACAATCTTTTCACCAACCTGTTAGCTAAAAAAGATGAGCAGGCTGACAAAATGGACTTTGCTAGTGTTGCTGCTGCTGGTGTGGTCACGACTAGTCCAAGTCCTCAAACAACATCAAATCCTGCCTCTACCATAGCTAACAGCGCTGTTGATCCAGCTTTACAAGCAAAGGCACCTGGCTTCAAGATCCCCCAGCGAGGGAACTCGCCGCCTTATCGACCTGAGCAGGATCCAAACCTGAGTGGATATCGCATTAACCAGGGACCCCCTGGAGGTCAGAACATGGGAGGTGGCATCCGCCATGGAGGGCCCCCACATCCCTACATGGATGATTATCAGCTCTTGTTGCGCTACCAGCTGAACCAGTCCATGCAGGACAATCCCGCTTTCAATCAGATGCTCCACCCTGCCCTGATGCGTATGGAGCTAGGGGCCCGTGGCATGTTACCTCCTGGCATGCTTCACCAGGGCATGGGTGGCATCCCTATCCCCCCTGGCCAGCAGCAGCTGCCTCAGAAAGAAGAGTACAGCAAGCCGCACAGGCCCATGACATTGCCGGAGATCAAAGGTGCCCTCAATCCAAATGCACCAGAGTTTCAGTTGTCTGGCACCGGTCAGCCATTGATGAATGGGTTTGATCCCCCCAACAGTCTTTTCAACAGTATGATGGGCATGGTGGGCCGCAGTGCAATGGGGCAGAATGGACCTGATGGATTAAGTCCCAGCACCAGTCCCAATCCAGGCTCCGGCTTGCCAGGCTTGAATCCAGGTAAATTTTCAAAGGAACTTCTAGTTGCTTCTGCATAATACTGTGAACTTACGGAGAAAGAGCTAGTTGCAAGGAAAGTTGATGCTCTTTTACTAATAATTGTGGATATTGTTGCACTTGGCAAATATATTGGATTTTATGTTGTTTGGGGTAAAGGTTTTGGTGTAAAGAACTTTTTATTAATAGGTCTGATCTGAAAATTGCTATTTTAGTGGTTTTCAAACAGTAAGAAATTTAAGAGTGCCAAAAACTTAAACAAGCTCTCCGGAAAATTGCCCAAAATGCTGATACGCCCGTTTGTGAGATAGACGACAACCTGTCTGTCACAGACATGTTTAAAGTAAAGCAGCATGCTTTAAAGACTTCTTACTTTAGAAAGAGATGCACTGAAATAAATTTGACACCCAACATTGTAGATATCGGATGCTTTCTGTATAAGGACAACAGGCCTTCCATCAATATAAATTTCTTTTTTTTAATAATCAAGGGTTTGTTTGCAGTAGGCATGTCTATCAAAAATTAGTGACAATATGATATGGAAATTAGTTTTGTAGTTTTGTTACGCATGCTTGTGAGTAGCCTTTTTATGTTGATCTGAGGTTCAGTTGTTTTTGATCCATTGAAGGGAATGTATCAGAGACGCAGCACTTAAAGTCCCTTGATATTGTGTGGAATATCAATGCTAGTTTTATCCTTGTCCCCTGATAAAACCTCATAGAACAATTTTGTTGACTTTTTTAATGACTTTGTTATCACCAGGTTCTCTGCCTCACATGATGCAGCAGACCCCTGACTTGATGGGGAATCCTAACTTCCAGTACATGCTGCAACATGCTTGTCAAGCAGCAGGTATGGTGGCTGTGGGCTCCAATGGTGGTGGTGGTGGAGGAGGAGGGGGAAACAGCCCACCACAGCTAGGGCCTACCCGTCTCTCGTCCAGCATGAACTCTGGCATGGGGTCTGCAGGCCAGTCACATGGATCCCCACCCCAGGGACTCATTGGGCCCCCGGGGATGAATTCTAGTGGAGGTGGGCCATCCAGCTTCTTGTCACAGTCGCAGAACCAGCCACCACGACCTCATTCACCTCTGCAGAACTTATCTGGTCGACCCAGCAGTGCACCTTCTGTGCAACCAGGTGTGTACTTTGTGTTGTGAGGTCACTTTCTGTTGGAGCTGTTGAGGTAATTTAATGTGAGGGGAGCTGACAAAAGGAGATAACTATTGATTCTCAGTTATTGCTATTTTCTTCATGTTCAACCTTTCCTTTTGTGATTTCTTTGATTTCGTGTGAAATCCACAACTTGTGCTTCTGTTACTGGTTGCTGAAAAGCTTGACTTACTTTCTATTAATAAACTTTTATTTTGATTTTCTCACTACAGTACTTTTCTGACCCTTATTCAAATCTCGATAGTATTTCTAGAAGTTAAGCTTGAGAAATTGCTGGGGTTTTTTTTTAGCAACTCTGAGAACTTTAAAAGCCCATAGATTTTGTTTTTGTGTCACAATTAGTAAAATCTGAAAAGTAATTCATTTTGTCAGCTCTCCTTACAGTCTTGATGCTGTTGGGTATTGTGATGTCAGATC
The DNA here is from genome assembly GCA_032273245.1 of Phyllaplysia taylori. Classification (NCBI taxonomy): domain Eukaryota; kingdom Metazoa; phylum Mollusca; class Gastropoda; order Aplysiida; family Aplysiidae; genus Phyllaplysia; species Phyllaplysia taylori. The sequence continues at coordinate 8,346 of JAUKPP010128533.1, forward strand.
TGTCTTGTGAGCTGTCTAATTTGACTGATAATGAAGTAAAATGTTGCTGTAAGTTCAGCCCAGCCTTTTGAATTATCTTTTCATTTAAATATTTATGTTAGGAATTTCATTATACTTGTGGACTAACAATATTGGTATCAATTGTGACTAACAATTTCTGGAAGAGGGGTAGATACTTTCTCATTCACAGCACACTAAGGCATGACTAACTCAAAAATGTATCTTGAAATTGTGAATCTCAATCTGTAGCTTCCCATTCCACATTGATTTATGTGAAGTGTTAAGTCAGTGTCCAGGCCAATGACGCTTAAGTAGGTTGTAGTAGGTGTTGAAAAATCATGAATAAACAAACTCTGGAAAGTAACCACTGTACAAATTTTCACTTTCCATCAACCCCCAAATCATACTTTTCCTTGTATTTCCACCTAGCCTGCAAAGAGAACATGTGGACAGTAGGTGATAATTTTGGACAGATTTGGCTGTATTTTGAGAAATTAAGCTCCTGCAGCTAATTGCCTGAACAAGGCAGCGTAATGGGTAGCATCATAATTTTTTTTCATGGCTTAGGCAAGGTAGGGTGGAGAGCAGGGTTTGCAGTGTTCTTAACTTTGCCAATCACGCAGAGGACAAGAGTTCAATCCTCTTGAAATAGTGTTGATTGCACATCTCTGGGACCTCAGTGTCCCTCTCAGCCCAGGCTGGTCCAGACAAGCAGAATCAAAGTAGCCAGCCTCTTAAATGACCTTACAGTGTTACAAGGAACATGACACCAACATTCACAAATTAACAAGTCAACAATTTATTTTGACCCATACACCTACAGTGCAAAATGAAGGCAGCAGTAAGGTATCATAACTGAAATAACTGAAATTGGGGATAGGGATTTTCCTCCTTTCTTGAAAGTGAAAAATCTTGAAAATTTCTTAAGACCTTATTTTATGCTTAGCAGTGCAAATGGCAAGCCCAGTTATCAGAGCTTAGGATTTTTATTGTTTTTTTGTGCCCATCCTTGTGAAATAGGCCTTTCGAAATAAGAGTCAATAGAAGTATGCAAGAATAGGAGCAATTATTGAGACATGCCTTTAAAATTTAAATTCGTCTACATGGCAAATTTTGAGTTTTTCATCCTTTACTGTGCTGTTGTATGACATAAACTGTAGAGGTGTGAGGAGACCAACTAACAACACATTTCATTAGCCTGTACCTTTTGCCATGCAGATCCAGGACCAATTGGGCCTCCACGCAGTGGCTCACCCCTGGCCAGCCGCACTCCGCCTTTGGAGCTGAACAAGCAAATTCAGCCCATAGGAGGAGAGCGTAAGCGTGGCTCTGGTAGACCAGGACCTGCCTCTAACTCTACCTCCTATGGCAACCCATGGGGCTTCGGCAATGCCTCAGGTCTGTCAGGTTTTTATAAGTCCTCTCCACTATAAATTGTCACCAACTACATGGAAAATGGTTTTGGGAGGGGGTTTGGGAAGGAGGAGGAGATGGAAAGAGTTGCAAGTTTTTTTCTTTTTTCAAAGGTTCAAGTATATGGTGCGCTACAGAAGTAAATTTATTTGATTTCTGTATCTGCAAGAGTACTGAACTAGGTGTTCTTGTGTATTGTAATCTTTATAAAAGTAATGGATAATTTTTTTTATGTAAGATCTGGGCGTAGTACTAAATAAAAAACAAAACAGTGATAAATAATGACCAATGTAGTGGTATGACCCTTTTTTTTTCTTTTACAAGGACACAAAAAAAGGTAACAATAACAAAAGGAGTTACTGAATGGATCACATCTTTGTATTGTGTCTAACCCGTTGTAATGTATTGTATCTGTTCAAAGAAGTGAGACTTCATGATATTGTATTACATACATCGAATGAATGTTTGGTGGGCGCTTTATCATGGTCTGCTCTTTATTACAAAGTATAATCATACAGTAGAACTCGAATTCAACGAACTAGCTGGACATTTTTTATAGTTCGTTGGATGTGAGGTTTGTTGTAGCTGAGGGTCGGTCGAAGATGCCGTATCTTTACACCGTCCGTACTTTAGGTAGAGCGGTGATGTGCTTCAGTGAATGAAATCGATTTCTAGATCTCTAGCTACAACATTCTCAATCTGTCAGATGGGGAACTGAACAAATCAAGGGCTAGTCATACTGCTTGTAGGCCTACTGGGTCCAAATTCTGGATACAACAAACTTCATGACTGATATCCTGGTTTCAAAAGGCTTGCTCTCAATCTGGCAGCATGTCAATGATAGCTTCATTCACAGAATACATTTTTTTTTTTTTTTTAACAGGTTAAACATGGCTATGTAGTGTACTGGTATTGGGTTGATTTATTACAGTTACAGATGAGATTATGACACAGTTACTTCATGCACCTGACCGGGGGCGTCGATGGCCGAGCGGTAGTGCGCCCGCCTACAGATGGAAAGGTCCCCGGGATTTTTTCGGAGTTTTCATGGCTCCTACCCCCGTCCTATCGGAGATGGAAGTAAAATTCGGAGGTCCCGCCTCGTAAATGACCTTACAGAGTTGCATGGGGCGTTAAACCAAAACCAAACCATGCACATGACCTAAAGTAATATTAACTGTTTTCAAAGCCATGATTGTCTTTGGGGTGACTGGTTGTTGTATATGCCTTTTGTATCTATTCACAGTACCTGGAGGTAACATGGTGTACCATCATGGGATGACAGAGGCAGGAGAAGAGGGGTTGGACTATGGACTTCAAGGGCCTGTGCAGTATGATGGTAGTGGGATAGCCTCTGGTGATGGTGACCACAACAACATAACTCATGTGAGTAATAGTAATTCATCATTGTAAGGCTAGTCTAGCCGTTTGGGGTTTAAGGATTTGAAATGTAATGTAATTAGTCAAAATGAGTCTCAAGACGCATTTTTGCCATAATTTGAGATATATTGATAATCTCAGAAAGCCTATAAAATTAATTTCTCTTTTAATGGTGAAAAAAAACCCCGGTAGTTCTATTTGGCGCAGATCAAACACATAACCAAGCATCGAAGTGAGAAGAGAAAAGAAAGAGAAAAACAGCTGTACAGTTGTATAATGTGTTCTTGGCTGGCAGTTGGTCCATGACAGAACTGTGTGTACATTTAAGACTCAAAGCAACTTAGTTTTCCCCCATTATTTATTGTAAAACCTTTCCAAGATGAAAACAGATTCAGATATTTGGCAGTAAAGAAAAATTAACTCTTGAAAACCCAAATTGCCTCAACTGGGCATTTTCTTGATTTTAGAATCTTTGACTAATTTGGGCCAGTTTGTCAATGTTGGGCATATTTTTATTGGTATATTGTTACCATTGACTAAGAGTCCAGAGCTTCAGGGGATACATAGTGAACATAGTGAATAATGCCTGTTATACCACCAGCTCAAAACCATTGAAGTAATACAAAACCCACTGTCACCCTCAGTTATGCTTCACTTGTGTGTCGATGTACACAATAAGCTCCCCCTCTCTTGCTGTGCGGAGAGCGCGCGACACATCTTAAGGGGGATAACTGCGTTAATTAGCTCATCATATCCAAATATATCTTGTTCTGCTCTCATTGTTTCGCCATTCTCTCTTTAACGCCAGCTTTCTAATGGTCCCATGGTTGGCCGTTTAACAAGGTTTTACTGACAGTTCAGATTTAGGAGATGAGTGTTGGGACGGCTTGATTGTTATAGTTACAGGATATGCATGATAATTACACTCAAGTAGCCTTATGGAACCTAAAATGGAGGCATAGAAAAGCATTATTCATAGTGAATTCCATTTGTTTCTGACTGCCAGGCCTCGAACATGATGGTTCCAGGAATGTATGGCAATGGTCCTTTCCCCATGGGGCCGATGTTCCCACCCAAAAGTGGGGCTGGTGATTCACAGAATCCTCCACTTTGGAACCCCAATTTGACACCAGCACCATCTGATCAAGGTGATAATGAGGTATGAAGCGTTTTAAGGAGGTTTGTGAAGGCTCTTTAATTAATTAAAAAACAACAACACATTTTCTCTTTCTCTTTTTTCTTTTTTTAAACGATTTTGGTTCTCACAAACCTGATAATTAACTTCTAGGAGAATTCCTGTCTGTAAGTATTTGTCATTTAATCCATTTATTATTCCTTCCCCCTTTTCACTATTATTCACACATACTCTTGTGTGGTGGAATTCTGTAAACTCAATATTGCAGAGGGCATAAATAATAAATATTACCAGCTGGTTGACAAAGAGTAACGAAAGCTAGAAAAGGTCAATTCATTTACAAAAAACGTGAACCTCCATTGTGGGGCCTTCATTTCCATTCACTACATTACGATGATCTGGAAAACAGGAGGTCAGATAAGAGCCCTGGGGACAAAGACTCTTTGCCCTCCTCCTTGGTGCGGTAACGGTAATTTGTTATAGGTTTTTGTATTTTGGGGTTAAATTTTGTTTTTGTATTTTTATTTTGAACATAGCATTTTGGAATGAAAACAGATTGGCATGGCAATGTATAAATAATGGTCACAGGCCACAGCGCTCCGACTTCATAGGCTCTTCCCCCCCCCCCCCAATCATTTAAAATGTGTGACTAATTTGGGCCGGATGGTAAATCAGTGTTGTTACAGTAACTTATAGGTAGTGACTTTACTTTGCTGTCATTCATTAGAAAACCATTAACTCAGTAACTAGGGGCTGGCCTGTAGTTGAAGCTTTGCCTCAATAGCATAAGCTGCAGCTTGTTTGTTTTCATTTATTTTTACAATGAGATACTTTTCTTTTATTTCAGAGATGGCAGACGTGGAGTCAGCAAGCTGAGATGTAAAAGGAAAACATTGTGGATTCTGTATTCTACTTGTTAGTATTCATATGCATTTCTCCCCCTCCTGTTTGGGCATTTTGCGATAGACAAAAACACCCCCCACCCTGACTCCCAAGAGTTGGTTTAGATAACTCAAGAATTTTATTCAGCTGTTTTTTCTAAAGCTCTTGTGGAAATAACTTGTCATGTGTATTGTTGTGTAGATGACATCTTTTGCTTTTTGTTTCCTTCTCTCTAGCTCTTTTAATCTTGTTGCCTACATTTGTGGCTAATGTCAAGTGTCCCTAGTTTTCTTTGAACATGTGGGGGCTGAACAGTAGGAATAATATTGCAACTTCACTCTGCCTTCTCATTACATTTTAAATGATCAGACCACGTTTTGCAACTTTTATTTCGACACAGATTTCCCAAAGCAATGGTTCAGATTGATAAAATTGGATCCTCAGAACAGATGAAGTGAAATGAGGACTGAATCAAGTGCATGACTTAAGTAGTAAGCATCCATGATGTCTTGGTTTGTTTTTTAAAGAAAAAGATTTAACACACGAACTATGTGACATTCTCACTGGTGAAGGATTATTGAATGTCTTGTCCCTGTGGTATAATGTACGCCAAATAATGAATGGAAAGAAAAAGGCGTTGTGGGACTACCTTTGCTAGATGTATCGCACAGAAGATACACACTGCAGGCCTGCATAGGCCTCACAAGAATGTATTTTACTGTTTTTTTTCTCCTTCTACCTGGTGGGCCTTTTGTCTGCCTTCAGCCAGAAAGGAGTGGGTGTAATACATTAAAAAATTCAAATAAAAAATAAAGCAAGTGATGAATTCATTTTTGCCTTGATTGCCTTGTTCATTGTAAAAGAAATATTTCTTGCCTTTGGTGCACCATGTCACTCATTGATGCTGTTGCTTCTAACCTCTATACCACTGAATTAGCTGCTCCAGGGTCGGGAGTTGACTGATCTCTGCTTACTTTGGTTTACACCCTTTGCAACACCTTACTGTAAAGCCATGTAAGAATCTCGCCTTTCTAGGCAGCTCCGGGCTGAGAGGGATATTGCCATTCCCGCAGACGGGAGATACTTGAATAGATGGCCCAAATAAACGGGGCGGAGATTAAATGGGAAAATCTCATGAATTAATAATTAATATCAACAATAGAAATCACTATAAAAATCAATGTTGTAAGGGGGCTCTCGTGGTATAGAGGTTATGGTGTTGGCCTCTCATGCCAGTGGTCGTGGGTTTGAACCCAGGGTAGTGCTGGCATGTTATCCCCAATAAATTTCTTCATCTTTTCCTTTTTCTATACCTTGTCTACTCTTTAACTAATTTTCTGACTCTTCCTCTTACTCGCTTCCATGTCCCCTCCTACTCTTCTCACCTGCCTTGCTTCTGTGCTCTTCTTCTTTGTCTACTCCTCTTTTAACCACACCTCTGATCTTAGGGTAGGTAAGATGAAGCATCTAGAGGGGGATGCACAAAGCTAGTCACCAGTGAGAATCATTTAAATGCTCCACTCCATGATCGGCTCTACTCGCAGTAGCTCACAAAATCACATGCTGGCTGGTTGAGTTAAGCTGAAAATAATTACTTGTGTATTGAATGTACACTTTTGTGGAATGGAGCATTTAGTAAAAAACAACAACTGGCGACTAACTCGGTGCATCCCACTACTGGTCTTCTTAGATAAGGATGAAAAATCTCGGGAGGCCCAGAGTGCATGTTAAAGATCCCTTGGTGGTTGAAAATTGAATAGGGTAGGCCTATTATTAGGCCGCCGCCCGAGTAAAGTAAAAAATGAACCCCTTCCCAAAAAAACTTCTCAACGCCGAAATGATCTTATTATAGGGAGTCGATGGAGCCATAAAACCCTCACCAAACAAACAATGTTGTAAGCCCATCATTATCTAGACTAATATTAGTATTACAATAATCTTAACTTTAAGGGGCAGAGGGTTCTTGTCTTTTAGTTGTACAGTCGACTACGCTTGTAGCGATGTGGTTGGGGGACCAGAAAAAGGATCGCTACATCCGAAGTTCGCAACAG
>JAUKPP010128644.1:0-15206 GCA_032273245.1 Phyllaplysia taylori
CGTCAAAATTCTTTCGGTTTAGAAGCAGAAGCCTTTCGGTTAAACGTGAGTTTAATTACAAAGACAAAGAAGGAAAATATTCCGGGATTTCGTTTTCTTTCGGATTATCGCAATTTGCGGATTAGACACTTTCGGTTTAAGCAGCATCCACTGTAGATAGTTTTATCTGTTTGTATCCACCCACTCCCAGTCACATGCACACATACTCCTTTACATAGACATGTACACATTGGTGCACACACAGAGAAAAAAAAATCACATATACATCTCAGCATTGTGGACAAACACTTTAAGTAGGCTTTTCATAAAGAATAACTGATTTTCTGTTGGCGCTTGGTTGATGAGTAGTCTTACATCAGGCATGGGCAAACTACGGCCCGCTGGCCGGATATGGCCTCAAGCATTTTCAGTCCGGCCTGCGAGCCGACCCGGTCATAAGTAATAGATGTGGCCTTCGTCAAGCTGACCGTTCAAATTTTGGCAGCAAAACTGACATTCACACACACAAAAACACACACACACGCATGCGCACACAAATACACGCACATGCTTACACACATGTAGGCCTATACTTCTATACTTCAAAGAAAATATGTGTATCAATCATATTTATAACTTTTCCTGGTTTGACCCGTGAGATATTCAATATTCGGATCAGCTCAATCCAGCCCGCAAGAGGCACATGCTTGCTAATGCCTGACTTACATATTGTGTTACTGGTATTTCATTATTTCAAGAAATATAGATTGTTTTAGTTTTTTTGTAAGATCCTGAAATTCACAAGCGTACTTGACACCACTGCAAAAGTTCAGGAGTACATTCTTTTGGGTTGAGTTTGCATCTCTACTTCATAGCCTCATTTCCCTAGTTGTGTCTTGACCTTGCTCATCTATTCCACTAGCATCTTTCATGACAGTAATTCTTTCTACCTTCCATGCCTCTTGAATCACCTCAAGCATAGTTGGTAGCTGCTCTGACGTGGCTTGTCCAGGGTTCGCACAGGTCCTTAAAAGTCCTTAAAGTGCTTAATTTTTACAAATAAAAAATTAAGGCCTTAAAAAGTCCTTAATTTTTAAATTTCCGGTCTTGGTCCTTAAAAAGTCCTTAATTTTTATTATGGAATGTCCCAAATGAACTTGTCGATTGATGTTTGCGGTAGAATGTGCTAGCTAGGAATTCACATCTGATGGAAGGGAAGGAAGAGGCCGTCTTATATGGAACCAAAGTGGAATGTAAAAACTGATCGCAGTACTTGTATTGGCTCGTTTTGGAAAGTAAAAAGTCTGTCTAGTGCTTATTTTGGTACTTAGAAAGTCCTTAAAAAGTCCTTAATTTTTATGAGGACAAATCTGTATGAACCCTAGTAATTCTTTCTACCTTCCATGCCTCTTGAATCACCTCAAGCATAGTTGGTAGCTGCTCCCACATGGCTTGTCCCTTCTAGTTCCTTTTAAGAGTTACTGTTGGCCTAATCTACATTCAGACACTGTAGCGACCTTATTTGTTGATAGTGCAGTAAAGCCCCAGCAAAACAGCTAAATGACCTTACATCACTGCAAGGTGGATAAGCCTGACCCATCAATATGAACTGTCTCATCAGGTTGTATGGCGGAGCGACTGAAGCATAAGATCCTGGAGCAAGAGAAGATGGTGGACATTGTGTGTGGACCAGATGCGTACAGGGACTTGCCTCGCCTGCTGGCGGTGACCGGCTCCACGGATCAAGCAGCAGGTCAGTGCTGTGTGGTTGTGTTGGAGAGGGAGGGTTCTATTGTGTGTGTACACGTGTGTCAAGGAGTGTGTGTGTGTGTGTGTGTTGTGTACGTGGTGTGTTTGCCAAAAATCAATTTGCTATAGATTAAGGGTTTGTGAAGATTTGACCAAACATCTTTCCAAACACTTTTCATAGTAATGAATGCGATCTACTGTTGAAATATTTGCTTTTGGAATAAAACGTTTTATATGTATCGTTTTTGCAAATAATAAGAAAATTTATAAACCTCCCTCGTGTGGACGATCTGCATTTTTGTTCTGCCAGGAGTTTTTCCCTCTCAGCCTCAGTTGGCCCTGACAGGCAGGGTAGAAGTAGCCTGTCTCTTAAAATGACCTTACAGTGTTGCAGGGCACGTAAAACTGGTAACAAAATCAAGCCAAACCCTGTTTCCATGGGACTAACTAAGATTAAGAATGACCTTATCCACAACACAATCCGTTTTAATATTAAACACCCATGACCGATGAAACCAACCCCTTTCCTTAATTTCTCTGACCATGGATGCAAACTTTCTGTACTGTCTAGTAATCTCTATCTGCACTTACCCCAAAACTAGTGAAATGGATTCTATTTATGCCAGTAGTGAACTTTAACAACAATATGATTCATTGTCACCTAGGCATGGAAAGGAAGGATCCCTTATGTTCGCTACCCAAGGTTCCTCTGTTACACTTACAGTTTCCTGGAAAAGACATCTTTTTAAATGAATCAGCTTAACTCTGTGGACACGAAAAGTCAATTGTGGTTTTGTTATAGGATATTTTAGAGCTGTATAACCTCTGTGGCTGAAACTGAGTTTCCTTTCTTTAATGTCCTTGAAGGAAAATTTCATTTTTACCTTTTTTGAAACTTTTTCAAACAAAATTTCAGACACCAAAAAGATTGTCGTGACAAAAGTTAGTACATGTTCTGTTTAAAATGTCTTTGTATCATGTTCTTTCCAGTTAATGTTCAGCTGTCCCTGGAGGAGACGTATGCAGATGTGGTTCCTGTGAGGCTCAACTCAAATAGCCCCTCTGCTTTTGTGTAAGTGGCTATTTTTCTTTTTATGTAATGCAATTCAAATTCACAACAATATGCCAATCATTTAGTGCACTCTGGTTACAACATGTTTTCTGCTATCCTATCTTTGCAACAACTTAGGTCTTTTTCATGCCCATCTGGACAGCAGTATGTTTCTTTTTTTATTTGCTTGTTATTTTAATAATATTAAAGTGTGTGATTACCAGCGTCTGTGGCGTAATGGATGGGGTGTTTATGGGGTGTTAGGGAGGAGCGGTGCCATTGAAGAGAGAGCAGTCACGCCATGACAGGCTTGTCCGTCTGGTGGTCTCGTTTGCTTTGGCCTCCACCTGCACCCAGCTCTCACTTGTGACTCCAAGAAGCTGTCTGCATGCATCAGCGGCCACACCCCGGGAAACTGCTCCAACTAGCGGGCTAAACCTTGTGAGAGTAGCTGATGGGTCTCGAACCCCCGGTGAGTCAGGGCCTGCCTACCTACAACGCATGTAAAGACTGGGGACCGGCGGACTCTGCGGAGGAAACCTTCATGGTTCAACGGAGAAGAAGGTGGCCACAGCAAGCACGGTGGGATGCTTGGAGCAATGGTTAGTCTCTTCACCTCTCCAGTAGAAGACGAGAGTTTGATCTCCATGTTAGACAAACATCTCTGTCTCTCCGCTGGGCTGTTGCGTCCCTCTCAGCCAAGGTAGAAGAAGCCAGCCTCTATAATGACCTTACAGTGTTTCAAGGATCGTAGAACCAAAACCAAACCAAACCAAATATATGCAATTTCTCAACTCAGGTCTATCATGCGAGGCTGTGACAACATGTGTACATATTGCATCGTGCCCTTCACCCGCGGCAGAGAGCGAAGTCGACCAATTGCCTCCATTTTGGAAGAGATTCACATCCTTTCAGAGCAGGTATGACAAAATTGGCAGGTAAAACTTTTATATCTTTGGTTTACTTTGTTAGAGTTTTAAGTCTCTTTTTAACTCTTAAGCTTTATCTCAGCAGTGTTCAGGTAGCACATATCATTTACCAAGTTTCAAAAGACATTTGTAGGATCCTAAAAATGCTGCCCAAAGTTTCTAAGTTTTTGCCCTAATCTTTTTCTTATTAGTTAACACTTCAGTGCAATCCCCCTACAATTTACATATTGATTATAATAATGGATTGCATTTATATAGCGCATATTGCCCTCGAAAGCAAACTCTTTTTTACAATCATTGTTACCTCAGCAGACCAAGTCATTCAGAAACCTCAAGCTGCCGTTTTACAGGTGCTAAAGCACTAACATACGGACAAAATCATTTGCTGTCTACAGCCGGGTACCCATTCACACCTGGGTAAAATGTGGGAAAAATTCGTGTAAAATGTCTTTCCCGAGTTGGGATTCAAACCTGCAACCTTCCAATTACGAGTCTATCAGCCTAACCACTGGCCTACTGACGCCACCTGTTGTACAGTGTTTTTTCTCTATTCAAGTATGAAATTGTTGATGCATCATTTCCCACAGTCCAGGCTAGTAAATTAGATGGGCTACAGGACTCGGTGACAGTCTGTCTTGACTTTTGTTTCTTAAGGATCCTTTGTTTTTGGGATTGTACTGTAGGCCTATTGAAATTCTTACAAGCTGTCAATGTTTGTCGGTTTTCTCATCTTTTCTCAGAATGTGAAGGACGTTACCCTCCTTGGTCAGAACGTGAACAGTTATCGTGATGTATCGTCCGCCCGTGGGAAAGACACAGACACAACCACACAGCTCAGTGCAGGTAGGGATATGCTTGTGGAGTGGGCATGTACTGAGTGCAATCTTGATTTGAATCTTTATTCTTACTGGGTTATCTGGATATTGTTGTTGTTGCTGTTAGAGATTTTATTTTAACATGTTTTTTACATCTCTCCCCCTCTCCTCTCTGGCTTTACACCCCTGGAATCACTGTAAGGTTATTTAAGAGATGGGCTACTTTGAGCTTGCTTTCGCAGGCAGATAGAGGTGAAGAAATAGAATCAACCCTGGGGTTCTTTTTGTTCTCATCTGCAAATCTTGATTTGCCAAAAGTGTGTGGTTGGTGGGCGCTCTGGTATTGTCTGCTTATGTCTGCTTTTTCCTTTATCCTGCTACTATAGCCCTTTTCTACTTCCTGGCTCTGAAATAACCTTATGATATAGTGTTGGATGTGACTTAAAACCCCAACATAATAAAAAGAAAATTAAGAGTTGTTTAAACATCTATGCGGGCGGTGGTTAGGGGGCGCTCTGACATGGTTTGCTCCTCTTACTTTCGTCTTATGTCTCGATAGTCCTAATCGACTTCCTGCCTCTGAAATGACCTTTCAATGTTGAAAGTACTGTATAACTCCAATAGAAAAACAAGAAAGTCAAAAGTTGTTTGAATATTGATGCAGGCTTCAAGACTGTGTACAAGCCTAAGACCGGTGGTCGCCGGTTCGCTCATCTGCTGGAAGCCGTGTCTAAGGTGGACCGAGAGATGAGGATCCGCTTCACCTCGCCGCACCCAAAAGACTTTCCAGATGATGTGAGTGCCTGGATGAAGATCGGCTAAAACAGCCAAAGAAGCTGGTGCTTTTATGAATAATTTAACTAAGTCGTAGGTGGAGGGTAGCTATGGCAATAGAATTTGAGCTCTTCTTTTCTTCATATATGTGTCACCCAAGCTTTTCTTTATTTACTTAATAGTGCTGTTGTTGGGTTTTTTTTTGTCTTTTTGGTTATTTCGGATATTTTCTCTGAAATAAATTTATATATCAGTTATTGTTCTATTCTCGATTTTTTAAAATTACCTCTCCCCAATCATAATTTCTATAGAGTCTATTTACAACCTATTAATAAGCAACGACCTTCTCATTTCTCTCTCACCGACGCTGTGGTGTAACGTTTAGGCTCTTCGCCTATCATGCAGAGGACCATAGTCCGATCCCCAGTCGCGGACGATCTTGAGTTTTTTCTGCTTGAATTTCCCCTCTCAGCCCGGGTTGGCCCTGACAGGCAGGGTCGAAGTAGCCCGTCACTTAAATGACCTTATAGTGATGCAGGGGACATAAAACTGCCCTCTCAGCCCGGGTTGGCCCTGACAGGCAGGGTCGAAGTAGCCCGTCACTTAAATGACCTTATAGTGATGCAGGGGACATAAAACTGGTAACCAAAATAAAAAATCTCATTTCTCTGAACTTCTTCCTCACAGGTGCTGCACGCTATCATGGAGCAAGCCAACATTTGCAAACAAATCCATCTGCCTGCTCAGAGTGGCAATACTGAGATTCTCAAGGCGATGGGCCGAGGCTACACGCGTGAGGCTTACCTGGATCTTGTGACCCGCATCAGAGGCCTCATTCCAGGTGAGGGCATTGGTCGGTGAAACACCAACAAGAAAATGACCTTAAAGTGTTGCTAGGGATGTAAAACTAGTAACCAAACCAAACCAAATGGTAGAAGTTGTAAATTAGATGCTGCAAGCAAATGATTACTAAACAATTTTGCCTGATGTGGCTTTTCGTAACAGCAAAGTGCCTGCTGATGCAGCACACAAATGGCAACCCTCGGGAAAGCTTAAGCCTGCTTGAGTGCTTAAGTGGGAAACAGAGGAAGAAAAGGCTAAAACAGCTGAGGCTGGCACCTCTATAAATAACCCAGTCCTTACTACTACTATTACAACAACCAAACGATTATAGGTCTATCAATGCAGGAGACTGGCGCTGTGGTGTAATGGTTAGGCTCTTCGCCTTGCATGCAGAAGACCCCGATTCAATCCCTGACCTCGGACGATCTGTTTTTTATTTCTTCTGGGATTTTTTCCCTCTCAGCCCGGGTTGGCCCTGACAGGCAGGGTCGAAGCAGCCAGTCTCTTATATGACTTTACAGTGTTGCAGGGGACGTAAAACTGGTAACCAAACCAGACTATCAATGCAAGGGGGGGGGGGACACTATCAGATGAGTTTATTGCTGACATTGAATATCATATCCCTTTGCTCTCAGGTGTGGCCCTGTCGAGCGACTTCATCGCTGGCTTTTGTGGAGAGACGGAGGAAGCCCACCAAGACACACTCTCTCTGCTGGACATTGTCAAGTACAACTACGCTTTCTGTTTCCCATACAGCATGAGGCAGGTAGGCATACAACAGGGGTAGTTGCTGCTCGTATCATGTTGGGGGTTCTTTTTCTGACCCTTTAGGTCATTTGCCTCTGAGTTTTCTTTGTTCCTTTGTACTTGATACTTGACTTCAACACTTCTAAATTTCACAACTGGGACTTATATAGCTGTAGCTATTCTTTTTATTGTCTGTTAAAAAAGTTCTCCTTGCCATATTTCTTTCTGCCGGCCCTCATGTGAACCATGGTATTAAGTACTTGGTATAAAAATATTGTAAGATATTCAAAAGTAAACCCTGTTTTGAAGTTATTTTTCCTTGATTTTTTGTTTTATTGTATCTATACAGTAGAACCTAGGTTTCAGTACTGGGAAACTCCAACTCATTGCAATACCAAATAAAATACACTGACAATTGCTATCATATATCTCTCTAGATTTTCAAATGTGGATTTGTATGGGAGTTATTTTTCCATAATCCTGTTGTACTGATTTTCAGATCAATACATTGAACCCTAGAGTTATGTTTATTCAGCTTTACGCTATGGTGCTAGTCCCATCAGTGCATTTTACTTCTTTCTCAACCAGAAAACAAGAGCATTCCATCGGCTGGAAGACAACGTTCCTCAAGAGATAAAGCTGCGGAGGAATACCGAGCTACATGAGAGGTACAGGGGGCTTGCGGAGGAGAAGCACAAGGCGCAGGTCGGAGAGAGACATCTGGTCTTGGTAGAGGGGGTGAGTTGATCACGTCTTAGTACTTTATCTGAAACCAAAATTTCAAGAAGGATCACTCAAGATCACAGGGAAAAGTGATAGTTATTGAGAGGTGGAAAAAACAACAACAATGGACAGGTGGCGGCTATTGAGTCAGGATCACTAGGTACATATTTGTATGAAGAGCGTTTTTCTAACACTTGGTTGGTATTTGCGTACTGGGAAGTTCTAAGAAAATCAGCTTTTTCACTTGCCCGATAAGCTTAGCAAAATAGTTTTTCTAGAGTTGAAAATAAGAGAGACTATGGGGGTTTGCACCACCAAAAGCTTTGAGGACAAAAGTCTATGAGTATGAAGTAAAGGTACCTCTTACGGTGCTAACTATATTTTCAACGAAAGTGCAAATATTGAGTTTTCGAGAGAAAAAACGCTCTTCATATTTAAAACTAAAACACCATAAAAACAGATATATGCATAGATTGAGCGAAGGGGTTACTCATAAAATCTGATGGGGCCGGTTGTTTGTCAGAATGGGTTGTACAGAGCTGCCTATTGTTATGTATTTTCGGTATTTAATATGGAAATCAGCCGAAAGATGTGGATGTACGGAAACTTCAAAAAAGTATGGATTTTCGTCGAATCGTCGATAATAGGTTATCTGCTGTTTGCCGACCGTCAGAATAGAAAGAATCCTGCAGAAGGAGAAGTTTCTTTCAACTTTAAGCCATGTTACAAATAGTTGATGTACATACAGGGAAACTTAAGCCTGATTGAGTGCTTAAGTAAAAACCAAAACAAGAAGAGACTAAAACAGCTGACACTGGCGCCTCTATAAATAACCCACTCCTTATATATTTTGTATATATAGGGGGGAGGCCTAATTTTGCCTATTTTTCCCTCCTAATTATTTTGTCCATAACCATAGGCTTCTTATGATTGTTCTGCATGATAATATTAAGGCAGCTTTTTAATGCTAGGTGCTATTAAAAATATGCGAATTTACGCCGCGCGAAAGAGTACTGAGACTTACTGAAAAAGTAAGGAAAAGTACTGAAAACTGGCATTTGAGTACTGATAGGTGCTTTCATGGATAGGCAGCTCTGGTCTTAGTGAGAGCAGAGACTCATTGGCAGCTCCTGAGAAGCGACCACCAGTTTATTCTACCATCACATAGTAATGCGAAGTATGTTAAAAATTGCCATCTATTGCTGCTATTGGTCTTGGCCTTGTGTTTTTTTGCAAAGGGATAAAGTCAGTCATATACCGGCGTCTATGGTGTAATTGTTAGGCTCTTCTCACGCAGAAGACCCGGGTTCTATCCCAAGCACGGACGATCTGCGTTATTCTTCTAGGAGTTGTCCCCCAGGTTGACCCAGACAGGCAGGGTCAAAGTAGCCTGTCTCTCAAATGACCTTATGTTGAAACGAATGTAAAACTGGTAACCAAACCAAACTAAATCTGTCACTTGTTTTTTTTAAATGATTCTTCAGGAAAGTAAGCGATCTGCTTCAGACCTGTCTGGTCGAAATGACGCCAACACAAAGGTGGTGTTCCCCAGCATCTCCTTGGCTGATGTGACGACTGATGATGGAGACCAGCCGGCTCAACCTGGTGACTACGTTGTTGTGGAGGTGAGCCGAAAAAATTATTTCATAGTTTTTACAGCCAAAGTCACATGACGTGCATTTGAGATGCTGCGGAATAAATATCAATAATGCCTCAGCAGTTGCCAACCCTCGTTATTTTGTTCTGAGTCTCACAAATTTCATAACAATCTACCGGCGCTGTGGTGTAATGGTTAGGCTCTTCGCCTTGCATGCGGAAGACCCCAGTTCGATCCCCGATCGCGGACGATCTGTTTTTTTTTCTGCTGGGATTTTTTCCCTCTCAGCCCGAGTTGGCCCTGACAGGCAGGGTAAGGTAGCCTGTCTCTTAAATGACCTTACAGTGTTGCAGGGGACGTAAAACTGGTAACCAAACAAAACCAAACCAAATCATAACAATCTAGATTAGTTGTGCTGGTAAGATCAAGACCTTTATAACTTTTTATTTGCCTTGGATCATTGGAAGTCGTTGCTTTTAGACTCCAGAAAGGGGAATTTTTATAGGAAATTGTAGGGAAATACACTGAATTGCTTGGAATCAACTTTATATAGTGGACTGTTGTGAAACTCTCTTCTCATTATTTTGAATTTGGAACCAACAGTCGATGACGAAACACGAAAATAGGTTGTTTCTTTGTGCAAACATTCATATCTCACTAAAAAACATAGAATCTTCACCAAAGATTATAGGAAATTTCACTAAAATTCCCTTTTGCCTCAGCTAATTTCTTGTTTTGTCTGCTTTTATATAATTTTATCCTTGAATTTTTTTACACTTATTAAAATATTTTATTTGCTAGATGAGTATTCACACTCAGTAATGCTGATTTATTTTTCTCTCTCCATTTCACTTTCTTAACCTGGGATATGTTATGACTTATATAACTGGCACTATGGTGTCATAGTTTGGCTATTCGCCTGTCATACGGAAGACCCGAGTTTGATCCAGGTTGCGGATGACCATCGTTTTTTTTCCCGCTGGGATGTTTTCCCTTACAGGCAGGGTTGAAGTATCCCATCTCTTAAATGACCTTACAGTGTTGCAGGGAATGTAAATAATGATTGCATTTACCATTTAAAACTGGTAACCAAATCTTAAAAGCTTGTATAAAATTCCAAATGATTATAATGGAAAAAAAAAGGATAGAATTTATGGTGTGTTTAACAAAACAAAAGAAAAAAAACAACAACACAAAACCAACAACTAATGAACAACAAAAAAGAAAATCCAAAACCCCTTATATACTCATGTGCAAAAGTAACTTGACACTTAGTTTTCAGCCTGTATCTTTGCTTTCCGTGTGAGCTACAGCAGAAAACATATAAAGAAGAATTATCTGGCTACTTGCCTGCCAATTTTCATTGCAATCTGTTTACAGTGGTTGGAGTTACAAGAGTTTTTCCAGAAACCAGTTGAAATTGTTGCGTCGGAAACATGACAAAGAGCAAAAAGCGAACCAAACTGATACGGGGTGTGGCCATTAAAGCACTCAATAATCGCGCGCAGCTCATCTCCTCATAAAATTTGTGAGGGGATAATCTTCATCTTGAGCTAGTTCGTCCTAGGCTGCTTGAATTTGTCCCTAAAATCATCTTCATCTTTGATTCGTTGCTATTTCTGTCTAATTTCCCTCCTCAATGAAGTACTAGAAATGACTCATGGGATGGGATTTAAGTCGGTATTGGTCACTGGCCATAATTATTTTGTGTACCGTCCCATTTCTTTCCAGAAGAAATATTCTGGTAAAAATAACTCCCATCTTGAAAGTCTTCCAAAAGCAGAGTTGACTGGAAAGAATATTTAAAAAAAGTATCTGTTAAATGACGAGAGACAAATTTGTTGTTCTCGTCTGCACTTGTTTTGAGTAGTCTTCCGCATCGCCTTTAGTGTTAATTTTAGCACTCCTCATTATTGGATTCCTTTACAATTGTGTAACAAGCCAGGGACGTCAAACAGTCTAGCAAACTTTTAGACCTCACATCCAGTTTAGATATTTCCGAGATGCCTTGCTTTTTCTTCCGTGTATACCTCTTTTGGGTCTCATCAGTAAAGTAAGACTTACGACATGAACTTGCACTGAATAAAAACAACAGTTCGACCCATTTCATAGCAAAGGACAAAGTGGGGTGGATCCGTGTTCTATGAAAATACAGTATGTCAAATTGAGTAATAATCGAGGATTCAAAAGCCAGTAAGTATGAAGCTCTTTGTAGGCTACCATACCAAATTACAGCGGCTTGTCCAAATCTTGGACGTTTTACTTTTGTTGACGCGGTTCTTTTGCTCTTAAACACTCAGACAAGTGCTTTAACCGAAGAAAATCAAAGGTGCAGATCAGCATTTGAATGGAATTCAACTACCATGGAATGACCTAGCTCTAGCGGGCATTGATACCCTAATAAAGTATATTAGGAGGTGAATGCACGTGGTTGTTGAGAGTCTTTGTGGATACACCCCTCACTAGATTAGTGCGTTTTTTGCTCTTTGTCATGTTTCCGACGCAACCATTTCGACTTGTTTCTGTAACAACTCTTATAAATTCAACGAATGTGAACAGATTGCAATGAAAATTGGCAGACATATATATAGCCAGATAATTCTTCTTTCTTAAAATATAAAATTTGTGCTGTAGCTCACACGGAAAGGAAAGATACAGGCTGAAAACAAAGTGTCAAGTTACTTTTGCACATGAGTATATATCACTTATCCCTGCTCAAAAGCAGTCTCTATTCACTTTTCAATCTTTATACCATAATAGTGATTGTGTACTGTATTATTGTGATCTAACATTATGTTATCTCATTTCATCCAATGTTTCACCCTTACAGATCATGTCAGGCAATTCCCTAGGATTGAAGGGCAAGGCTTTGTACCGCACGACCTTACAGGATCACTACAGAGAGCTGCAGAACGATAGACGCTACCTTTCTTAGATCTTTGTATTATGTCTTGCATGTGTTCATTAATTGTTTTGTGTGGAGTGATATGAGTGTAAATGATACTTTCAATGTACAAGCCTTTGTTGAATTGAGTGGAAAATAAATTTTAGGCTTCTTAATCAAATTTTTGTGTTTTGTCTGGCATGGTTGTTTTCTTCTGTGGAGAAGTCTTAAAGCAATGGCATTGAAACCCACAGATCCTGGGTTTTGACAAACCAAGTTGCTTGATGTTGCTTTTTGATTTGTGATAACAAAGTGCCTCCGAATGCAGCATGCAAAGGGCAATCCTCCGGGAAACTTAAGCTTGCTTAAGTGCTTATGTAAAATGCAAAACAAGAAGAGGCTATTACAGCTGAAGCTGGAGCCTCTATACTTTATAAATAACTCACTCCTTACTGCTAGTACTACAGTTTTACAGAGGAAAGGGCTAAAAACTAAGACCAGCGACAAACAATCAAGACCTTGCATAAAAATGACAAAAATCAGACACAAGTGAAAGTGAAGTTGAACTAACAGCATGGAGAACTTTTATTTCACAGGAATGTTAGCAGAGCAATCTGGCTACATGTGACGTCTAGGGGCAACAAGCCAGCAAGTGCCAATTTCCCCAAAATCGATTTTTTTTACTTAATATCGATATCAACGGAATCGTACATGTGTCAAAATATAAGCTCCCTATGACAAAGAGAAATGAAGGTGCAACATAACCACAGGGCTTCATTGCTACTGTCACTCTTGTGGAAATGAGAAAGTTTTTTTACTCTCCTGTGAAATTGAAAAATGCTACTGTCACTCTTGTGGAAATGAGAAAGTTTTTTTACTCTCCTGTGAAATTGAAAAATGGCGCTTGTTGACTTGTTGCCCCCCAGGCATCCATGTGAAACTACATTGTAAACAAGTATGAGTTTTGTAAACATTAGTACTGGGATGCACGAAGCTAGTCGGTAGTTTTTTCAACTAAATGCTCCACTCCCTAATCAGTTGTACTCGACAGTAGCTTACAAAATCACGTGTCTGCGGGGTGAGTTAAATTGAAAAATACTCATGTTATTAAATTAACGCTATTGTGGAATGGAGCATTTAGTCGAAAAAACAGCCGACGAGCTTCGTGCATCCCACTCTTGAACAACACATTATATACATATTAAAGAGCAGTAAATATTGTGTCATGTACTCCCCTGTAAATCCTGTTCTTATGTTGTTGCCAAGAAATATGTACCGGTACTTGACTGGCCCTGTTACTGATAATACATGTATCTCTTAGGAATTTGACAATTTTGGTTGAATACTTTAAAGCTCCAGTTAAAATTCCTTTCTTCTTTATTTCATCTTTTAGGAAAACGGGTGGGATACATAATAATACGGGGAAACATATGAGACGCGTTTGGGAAAGATTGCATACCTAGAATTAGGGTTAGAAAAATAAAAAGTACAGTAAAACTCGTATATCTCTAAGTTTGTTAACTCGACATTCGGCTTAAGTTGACATGATTTGGAATTCCCAACTTTTTCTTTATTTACTACATCGACATTCCTTAAGTTGACTTTCTCTTTACTAAATGTGATTTCAATGAATGGTCCCTGCAATGTCGACTTATGCAGGTTCTACTTCTACTGTATCAATATTGTTATACAAATTCTAACTACATCTGTGGAAAATATCGTCATCGTTGTTCTCAAAATGCTCTATTCCGGAAAAGAAAAAAGGGAGGGGTCGAAGTAGCCTGTCTCTTAAATGACCTTACATTGTTGCAGGGACGTAAAACTACAATGCAGCTATGTGAAGGCAAATATGGTTCAGCAATACTGGCGAGGAAGAAAGACTGATTTATGAACACAGGAAATTCAGGAAAGAAAAGAAACCATTCCCCTATGAAGCAAACAGTGGAAAATTTGTATCAACTTGTACCTAATTTTAAAACCAACGTCGACAACTCCGTTCCTTTTTCTGCCAACATCGACAACTTTGTTCCTTTACCGTGGATAAACAAACACCTTTTAAATAAAAGAAACGTTTGTCCTTTCTGCTTATTACACACACAGAACAAAAACCCTTAATATTTTTCATGTATACATCACTACCTCTGCAATGACCCATCCATCTTTCAAGATCTAGGCTGTGGTGTAATGGTTAGACTCTTTGCCTGTCATGAGGAAGACCTGACTTCGATCCCGAGTGCGGACGATCTGATTTTTCTGGGGTTTTCCTACTGGGATATTTTTCCTTCTCAGCCCGCATTGGCCCTGACGACAGGCAGGGTTGAAGTAGTCTGTCTCTTAAAAGTTAAATGAGTGTTGCAGGGGATGTAAAACTGGTAACCAAACCAAACATCTCTCAAAACCGTTATGAAGAGTGAGGGACTCACTTGTCATTAAGGGGAAGAAATAAAACAACATTTACGAATTTAGACAAAAATATTCTACTCAGTCTGTCAATAATGGCAGTATAATATTCAGACAAGGATCTAATATTAAGTTGACAACATAACTGGGCTAAAAGTACTCAATTTTATTTACACACTTAACCCCTTCACTGCCAAAGGGGCATAACATAGCAGTGCCGGGGAGTAAACTCTCAGTTTGTGGTATGTCTACAAAATCACCAATATCTAACTGAATTTTTGGCTTATTTCTATGACTTTTTGCATGAACACAAGTTGAATGCCATCTGACCATATATGACACATTTTTTGTCTGTGAAAAAATTAGAGAAAGTTGTAAGAGAAATGCCAAGGAAATTCCTTTTCAATAACAGTCTAGATCTTATCCAGACCTCCTTTCCTCACTTTCTCCGACACTACTAGATCTAGATCTAGGTATTGGCACTGTCATCTTCAATAGCATCTACCAAAAGTCTGGGAAACAAGTCGCCTTCCCCATCACTTTGCTCAGAATCCCTCCCATACAAAGCATTATCATCACTATCATCACCCTGCATCACCTCTTGCCAAAGCCTCAGCTGCTGTAAACACCGGCTTGTGACTCACCATGACTACGACAACACTTCTGCTATTCTTCCCGATAAAATAGAACTAAAAATAGCTTACTAGTCAAGGGA